>CATIWR010298178.1:0-18189 GCA_949677035.1 Omphalea diandra
AGGGCCTCCAATATCAATATTTTCAATTCCATCCTCAAACTCTATGCCTCCAGTTGAAGTAACTTTATCATAAAAGGGGTACAAGTTGACCACTACTACATCAAAGGTACCTGTAGAGGAACTGTTTTAGCAGAAAAAAGGAGGAAAAAAGAAACAAGTGGAAACATGTATGACACTGCGCAAAACACACACAAGCAAGTAGTGCCCCCAAAAGACAACAATTGACAGCCATGAACATACAGTTGAAAGAGTTTTACCATAAACTCACCGATTCCATGTTTATCAAGAGCTTCCATGTGGTGCTTTTGGTCCCTTCTGGCAAGAATGCCGCCATGGATGTTGGGATGTAAAGTTTTTACACGACCATCAAGCTGTAACAAGATAATAGAGCTTCCATCAGGTTTAAAATATCTCCAAAATAATTCAAATGATCCAGGACAGAAATCTCATGGAGAAAGAATGTCAAAATAATTCCTCAAAAACGCAGTCCATAATTATCTTGGACAGAAAATAGTCAAAGCAGCACATGCATGTTTGTGTATGTTCACTAAATGTGGATATGCCTAGCTTATAGAAATATTCATACAACAAAATGATGAACAACTCTTAAAACCATAAGATTTCACCAACATAGATAAGCATATTCAGAGGAAGAAAACAATGAAACAATGTGGCACCCAGTGATTGAAAGATGAGAAGGCAGCTTATAGTACAATGGCCATGAATGAAGAAAGAACAAAAATAAGAACCAGTTTACCATTTCTGGGAAACAGGTGAGTGTTTCCACTTTAGTAACAGACACTCCAGCACCTTCCAAAGCGGATGCTGTTCCTCCCGTTGAAACAATTATGTACCTCCATTTTACAAAAGAGACGAGCACACAAAATTAAACACTGAAAGCCTTAAATAATAAAAACAACAGCAAAAATAATTAAGGAAGAAGGCTTCATTAGAATTATTAGTCATTCCATCTAACAAGAACAATGATGCACATAAAGAGGCAATGATAGAAAACATAGTTTACAGGATAGACCATTAAGGCTATCATAGTTCTCCAAGAATTGAATACAAAATGCTGCACGAATCGAAACGCTTTGTGAACAGTCACTACAAGGTAAATCCAAACTTACCCTAAATCTTGTAGCCCATAGGCAAGAAAAGCAAGGTCCTTTTTGTCGGTTAAAGATATGAGAGCTTGCTTGTTTCTTGAGTCATATAGAAACCATAATCACTGTGTTGCCCATAAAGATGCAAATCCAAAAGTCTCGCAACCATATGCATGAGTGTGGATGATATTGCAAACTATCTATCAATAAATACGCTAGAAATGAGGAAACTTTTCCCTCTTACTAAAAAAAGGTGATTCCCATTGATTAAAAACAAAAACCATAACAAAACTTGTATAGATACCAAAAAATCGATGATAAACCGCAAGGAAGAACATGGACCCACAACAAAATTTGCGTAGATACTAAAAGATTGAGATAAACCTCAAGACAGAATATGGACACAATTCATTTTAACACAAAAGAAAGATCAAAATGCATTGTCATACTTAAATTTATTCATTATATAGTTAGTAGAAGTACGAAAAAATACCAGAAGCGTAGGCTTCAATTTCATTCCTTGGCACTGAAAGGGCTTGAGACTCGGCCATTGCTTTGATTGCAGTAGACCTGGAGTGAACTTGAGCGCACGGAATTGAAACCTAAAAACCCATTAAAGTAAACTAAAAAGATTACGACTTTGAAACAAATGAAAAAAAATTTTTTTAAGGAAAAAAAAAAAAGAAAAGGGTTACTTACCAATTGAGAGCAAGAAGCGGGGGCGGAAGCAGTTGTTCTTTGGTGAAGAAGAGGGCAAGGAGTGCGAGAGGACAGAGAGTTAGCGGTGGCGGAAGCGGTGGTAGTAGCGGTGGAGGTAGGAGTGAACGCAAACATTTTCTGTTTCAAGTTTTTAGAAATGTTATGGAGAGAGACAAAAAGTACTCGGCCAAGCAAAGCAGAAAACGCCGCCATGCACAGTGCAACTCCAACGCTAATACGACGTCATTTTCTTCGCTCCTTTTTTTTTCCTTTTCAATTATTTTTTATACTACCTAACGTATTTTTTTTTTATTTTTAATTTGCTTATGAATATATTCAAATTTAGAGATACTTATTATAACACTTAGGCTCTGTTTATTCATAAAAAATAATTTATTGAAAAAAATACTTTTCTAAATAATATATTTTATGATATTTGAAATAAACTATAAAAATATTAATTTTTTCTAATTTATAAAATTATAATAAATTTTAGACCATAAATGTTTTCTATTTATATTATTTATAAATATATTAAAAATGAATATTTTTTTTTATAGATCCAATCTATTGTCAGTGACCATCACCGTTTGACAATAACCGGTGATAGTATCGATATTTAATGATAATTGATGATGATAAATAGATACATTTATATGCTTTATTTTTTATTTAAATAAATTTATAAAAATTTAGAAAATAATTTAGTTTTCCTTTACTTTCTATTGATCAATTTTTTTAGGTATATCCAATAAAAAAATTGTAAAAAATATTTTCCTAAAAAATATTTTATGCGAAGTAATAAAGCCTTAAAACAAAAATTTCTAACGCTTGATCTTCTGATTCTGTTTGGTAATAATTTTTTAATTTTTTAAAGTGTATTTAATAATTATATTTTATTAAACACTTAATTTAAAATTTTTATTTTTGTAAATAATGAAAAACTCCATTTCATTCATTAGTATCAACACCTCCACTCGGGTAACACTATTAACACTATCATTTCAATCACTTATACATTTAAATCATATACTTCTTTTAAAAAAATTGTATAAAACATTAATGATAATTTTATTATTAAATTTTCAATACTTAAATTGGTAGACTATTATTTTTTTAAATTAAAATTTTTAATTTTTAATTTTTCAACATTTAATTTATAGTATTTGTAAATAACATTCTACGAAATGTTAGTCTTTAAGGTTTTGTTTGGATTGACAAATTTTAAAATCTATGAATTTTGTTAAATCCATGAATTTTAAATCTATGGATTAAATCCATAGATTGTGAAACTTCTATTGTTTGCATTTAAATATAAAATCAATGGATTTATGGCCTAATTTTTCTTGTACTCATATTTGGTTCAATAACTTAAACCTATGGATTTAATAAGTAATTTTCAATTTTATCCTTCTCATTAATCAATTAAAAATTATTATAAATAAGCATTTGCTAGATTCGTTAAAGAAAATTTTAGAATTAAAAAAAAAAATACAACAATCCTTCATTTATAGAAAATTGTGGATTTTGAACTTTCTCGCCTCTTAGGTGAAAAAGTAACTTCTTCAAAAATAAAGAATTTTAAAGAGCGAGGGTTTTTCCAAAATCTCTGGATTTGGTTTTATTTTTATTGCTTTCAAAAAAAAAAAACTTTATTTCTACTTGCCAAACAATATGTTTGAGACAAATTTATGAATTTTTTATTTTTCCCTCATCCAAAATCCTTCGTTCCAAACAAGACCTACGGCTTTTTTAGTAACTATGATTTGAATTTCTTTATTTGGTAAGAAAATCATTCTCTTCCTTAGAATCATAACTGTAATGTTAAAATTAATTTTATATATTAACATAACTGGATTCAAGACTGATTAAGAAGAAAAACCCTAAAAGTTGATACATTTATCCATATTTTATATTATTAACAAGGAAAGAAATTGTGTTTGTGCCGATCAAAATATATGTAACATGTTTGGTCTAATGTGGGGAGAATTATCATCACCTAAAAGACTATCTCCCCTTGAACATCCAATAGTTTTTTTTTTAAAAAAAAATTGCATTTGTTTACCATTAGATTATATTATTTTGAATTTAAAAAAAAATTCCTAATTCACAAACTCCACTAGGTTGCATTTTTTTCAAAAATTGAAGAAATAAATTCATATTTTATTTTGTTTATTTTTTTTCATATTTATGAGAGATTTAATAGTCTGATTAAGAAGAATTTAAAGTTGAGATATTCACATAAGATAGATGCACTTTACTGTTCAGCTTATACATGTTTTTTTAAATAAAAAATAGTACAAATCATCGTTGGGTCCAGAGGAAAATTATAAGCCAAATTATTACAATTTTTCAGTAGAGACATTAATGCTTGTCCTTGCATAAGAAATTGCCCCTACAGCAAGTCTAATCACAACAGATTAAGAGGAAACAATCACATGTAATATAAGAATTCCCACAACAAAGAACACATGAACTCTGAATCTGCACAAACTATCACTCTCTCCCTTGCACTCACATCAACCGTACCATAATCACCACGGAAATGGAGAACCAAAATCCAAAAAGGAAAACAAGTAGTTGCTAGGCATCAGACAATGGAGGAAACAATGAATTATTAAAAAAATACCTTCCACCATATTTGAATGTGATTAGATGACTTAAAATAGTTGAAGGATCCAATTAGGATTAGAAAAACAAAAGATGGAAAGTATCAAATTCTATTATATGATTTTCTAATTTAGTAAATATAATCTCATAAATTGTTTATTAGCAAAACTCTACCTTATGATATAACACTGTTTGTAAAGTGATACCATATCCGTAATTTCGTTAGATCTATTTGATCTGGTATCAAATTTTATATAATATTTTTCAACTCATTATGTATGAGTATATAATTTTTTTTACCCTAAATACAACATTTATTCATTTTTTTTACTGTAAAATTTATTTAAATGCATACATAAAGTAAATAAAAAATAAACAAATTATATATTTAGAGTGAAAAAATTTTGTATCTAAATTTTAGATATATAATTACTTCAAATAATATATAAAATCTGATACTAAATCAGATAAATGTAATAAAGTTATGGATCTAATACTATTTTGTAAATAACATTATACTGTAAGATAAAGTTTTGCTAATAGATAAATTACATAATCATATTTATCAAAGAGAAAAACCACAAGATAAAATTTTATATTTTTCCCCAAAAAAATTAAAAATTTTGTTTAGAGAATAACATTACAAGTAAATATAGAATAGATACATTTTATTAGTACAAAATAAAAATAGAGAGAAAATTGAAAAACACATTTGATTGTAAGATTTTTTTTTCAGTATATGTTCAAAAAGAAATATTAGTTTCACACAATCGCATCATTATTTGAAAAAGTCTTAGAAATTAGGAGTGAGCAAATTTTGGTAACGAAATCAAATTAACTGACTAAATTGATGAAATTTAATTTTATTTGACTCTATTATTTGATTTATTTTGTTTAATTAGAAATTTTTTAATTTTCGGTTTTTAATTTGATTTGTATAAATAAGAAACAAATCATTCGATTTTAATAATTTGATAAACTTTCAAAGTCTATTAAGTAATTTACTCTAACAAAAAATATCTCTAAGTTTCTAACCAATTTGATGCCCTCTTCATTAGCTGTCTCACCCTCCATTCGGCCAAAATTCTTTTTCTCCTCTTCTTTACCTTTTTCCCCCTGCATTCCACTAAAAATTATTCCTGATTTATTTTGCCTCTCTCTTTACAATAAACAGACATTGTGCTTTCTCTGTGTTTATTTGATGAATCTTGAAATATCTTAGGCCATCTTTCTTTCTCAAAGTTTGATTTCATTTGTGTTTAATCACAGCCATTAGTTAGCACTGAGAGTATGGACCTGGCCTACCTAGTGCTATAGCATTCTTGGTGTTTCAGACCTTGTATATTATTTTCGTGAGTTGGCTGAAAACAATTCATATCATGTAAAGCCTTTCATGTACTAGAATACTACTATCACTTTGAAATATGCCTTTGGTTTAAAAGGTTTTTGCCAACGTCACCTGCAACATAAGTGATGTCATTGATGCTGAAAATCTTTATTCTTTTACTTCTGGTGCTGAAATTCAATTTAGAACAACTAAATTTCTTATTTTGGAATTAGTTTTGATTGATTTTATGTAATATTCAATTTATACATAATTTCATTAATTTGATTTTTATTTATTTCAATTGAACTCAACATAAATTTTAGGTAGGGCCGGCTGCAACATGGGAAAGAAAATCCAGAAAAGAAAATCCAACACTTTCCATCCAGTGCTCTCTCTTTAATCTTAAGAATATGGGATGTAAACCCAACTTCATAAAAAATCAGAATGCTTGAAAATACCATGGTTTGAAACATAAAATCAATGCATACCAACTGAAATAACAGAAATTAGCATGGCAAACAGAAATTTATTGGAGCATCGAGTATGTATTCTACAAACTTGAGCGTATACAAAGTCCAGCATGTTAAACCAAAAAATCACTTTCCTTGTGAGGATTTGTCTTCATGAAGCACATTTCAAAGTAATGAAGAAATCAGGGCCCCAACAACTATAATAGATTTCGCAAGAGAGATGGATAGAAGAAGAGACAAGGGAGAAGAGGATGCTTTGGAGAGAGAGAGAGCAGGTAGAGAGGCAAGAAGATGAGAGATATCAGAAACTTGCCGAGATACCTTTTGTTTCAAAGGGACCATTTCAAGCGAGTACAAGCTACTTTAGACAATGGACCTTGCATTGGCATCACTTCCACGGAGAACGTTAAAATTTGATGGTCCAACAGTATCAATAAAACCCCGTATTGACAGCTCTGGTACTGATACATTTTTACTTGGCAATTCATGGTCTATAAAGATGACAATCACTGTTATATCATCATGAAAGAAGCGCCTACTTCCCCTATCAATCGTCTTAAGATCATCATACCTCATCTCCCTCTTCCTAGCAGCCTCTTTTAAAGCTGTTTTAACAAGCCTTCTTGCAATTCCCTAACATTTGATGAAAATAAACAGAAAAAGAAGTTGAGTGGCTTGAAGTTCAAAGCCAAAAAAAACAAAGAACTTGATATGGTTAAAAAAAATACATACAGCACGTGGATAATTATATACAATCTCCACAGCTTCCTGGTTTGTCAAGTGTTCCCAAAGCCCATCAGATGCAAATATGATAAATTTATCATTGGGTCGTAAAACTCTGGAACTTGTGGATGGGTCTGATGTTAGCACAGGGCGCCGAATGGGCTCAGGAAGGTGGAATTGTGGAAATGAAGGATCAAGAGAAAACTCTGGCCTCTTCAAATATGCATCACCTATAGATCTAGACACCTAATATCATCACATGATAAGAAACAGAACACAAGGGGAAAAACTAATCAATAACAAATAAATCATGATGCACATATGTAGTTCAAGAAATAAAAGAAAACAACAATTCAACAGGTAACTTAAAAGGGAATCACACAGTTTTGTCAGGGGCTTGGTATGCAAGGGACTGAAACAATAAATATAATGTGCAATGTTGAATCTGAAACAATTTGATCAGTTCATTATTAAGTTCCTTTCTACTGTTTCCAAGTTTCCCTATAATCATAAGAAACAGTTTAGGAAAACATTAGCATAGCAAGCACCATTATGTCAGCAAGTGGTTGAAGTTTATTGCATATTTATAAAATATTTATTCTAAATCTTCTTAAGAATTAGTTATACACCTTTATTTTATTTTTTTAAAAAAATATACATTTTATGTTTAAAATGGTATAAGAAAAATGAAATGCAAAGAGAATTCGACAGTAAAGAGTTAAGAAGTGCTGTATGCATATATCCATTCTTAATTCTGGACCAATTCTGTCACTTAATACCTTAGGAAACTGCTGTTTTAATGCCCACAGATTCAAGGTTAATAGATATTAATGTCACTTGATTTTTCCAAACTAAGCCAGGAAGAATTAGCAACTTTATCATGAGAAGAATTAGCTTGCTTATGCAAGTCAAGAAAACAATAAACACAATTTTGTATGTCTAGAAAATGTCATTCTGTGAAAAGCAAAATGGTCTGGGCATGAACAGTGTAAAGGTTATAAACTCAATAATAACATTTGCACTCACAGTAATGAAGCAGGAAAATTCCAATAAGACTTGAACAGTGTAAGTTATATCTGCCACAACTTTTTCCCTTTAAAAAAAAATACAAAAAATGGAAACAGAAGAGATCAAAACTAAACAGGGTAATAGCTGACTGTATTGGAAGGGAAGCAAACCTGAATGATGCCTTTGATACGCCAAACACCATGCTTCCTAACTACAATATGTGAATCATCAGGATGCAATGATTTGAGTTCTTGTCTGACCTCTTCCATACTCGCATTATGTTCCTTATTCAACTGCTCAGCAACTATCTTATTAGATCTACCTAAACAACCAATTACAGCTCGAGAATCACCCAGATTAGCAATATATAATGTTCCCCTCCATACAACTCCAACCAAACAACAGGATCCAATTGCAGCTATCAGTGGTTTTATTCCACAAGTCCTACGCACAAGAGTAAGAAATCCATCCTCAGTTGCAGAGAAGGCACTTCTAAGAATTTCTTCAGACATGGTTCCTCTTTCTCTAGCAAGCCCTACAATATAGCACAGTGATATAGTTCAAAGCTCAAAACTTTTGTAATTGCTTCAGGTCTAACACAGAAGCCATCAAAGAATAATGTTTGCTTGCTTATACAATCAAGGATATCACATGGTCAAACAAAATGTAACTCTGTCTTTGCATTTCAATCATATTTAACCAAAACAATGCTAAGAAATTAACAGATTTCCTAGATAATCACAAGTGACAAAAAGAATCAATTTGACCACATATATATTTTAAAAAAAAAACAGATTCTAGTTTCCGACTCACCAATAACTTAATAAACTAATAAAGTTCAAACTCATCCAGAAACAGCCCCCGAAAAAAGAAAAAATCAATTCAAGCCAACACCAAAATCCAAAATGAATAACTCCCTACAGAAAAGTCTCTACAGTAGCCATCAAAGAATAATGCTTGCTTATATAATCTAGGAAATGGATACCACATGGTCAAACGAAAAATGTCCCTCTTTCTTTGCATTTCAATCATATTTAATCCAATCAATGCCTAGGAAATGACAATATTTAGTCGGAATCACAAAATGTCAAAACAAATTAATTTACCACATATTAAAAAAAAAATTACAGCTACTGATCTCTAATTCACCAAGAACTTAACAGACTACTACAGTTCAAACTCATCCTGAAACAACAAAAGAATACACCAATTCAAACCAACACCAAAATCCAAAACCAATAACTCACTCATCAGATTTGTGAAAAGATGGTCACAAATGAAACGAGAGGCCTCAGGGCCACCATGGCCATCATAGACACCAACAAAGGTGGCATCACGGCCAGTTTCCACTTGGCTATAGTCCTCAATGATTTCATTAGCTTGAACAACAGCAAAAGAGAAGTCACCACAACAGTGCTTCCCCAAGTCCCTAGACCATAAAAGAGAATCATCAATAGATGAATCTTCACCATCATCCTTGTTCATACGGACATATCGACTGACCGGTCTCCAACACGCCATTGCTATCCTTGCCAACCACGAGAACATCCCTCATTTCCCTTTTGAACCAAAACCCACTTCAGCAATCAGCCCAAAAATATCAAAAACACACCAAAGTTTTGATCTTTTTGTTGATATATCAACTACTGGAAGGATTTGGGATGTGGGTATCTATAGGGTAGTGATACAGTGGTGGGTCAAAGTCAATACAAGGAAAGAGAGTGATGAATGGGGGAGGAAACCAACGAATGCAGAGCAAAAATTAGAGAAGTATTGGAATTGAAGTTGAAGAAAAAAAGTTGAGATTTTGATAGATCATTGCGAAGAAAGAGAGCAAAAGATTGAGGTTTTAGAGGTCTAGAAAGAGAAAGAGAACATCTGGATTACAGAGAGAGAGAGTTGCAGAGGGTAAAAGAGGGGATGTTGACGATATGCAAGTGCGAAGAAAGAAATTTCTTTGCTTTTTGCGTTCTTTTTTTCCTTTTCTTCTCTCTTCTCCTTCCTTCTACTATCCCTCTTTCTTTATTTGTGCTGCTAGTAAAAAATATATATATATATATATATATATATATATATATTAAATGATTTAGAAATTACAAATCAGAGGATTCGTTCGCCCAAATCATTTGATAAAATTAATTTTAAACAGATAAAAAAATATTCTTATTATACATAATTTATCAACAAATTAAATTATATTTTTCAGAATAAAAATTAATTTGACTTTGCTTGAAATGATTGAAGAATTATATTTGATACTTTAATGAAACAAAATTTATAATTTTTAAAATAAAAATAAATTAAATGAAATTATTTTAATCTATTAATAAAATGAGATTATTTAAGAATATTTAAATTCCGCAATATAATCTTTCCTCTTTTATGCCACAAAAGAAAAAAAAAAAAAAAACCCCATCAAATTGGTTGGATCTTAGATGGTATGTTGACTGAACTTTCTTTTTGGTTAAATTTGGTGAACATCAACAAGAAAAAAGTCCTATATAGTAATTTAATTGTAACCTTAATTATTCCTAATATCATTTTGTGGCTACTTAAATTCATTTGTGGTTCCAAAATTGTAAAGTTATTTGTTTTATGTAATCATTTGGTTAAGAGATTTTTTCTTTTTGAAATTAATATTTTTAGAAACTCATTTCCTTAAAAAAAAGTCATTTCCTTAAAAGTGAAGCTTTTATTTAATTAATTTGGATATTTGTTATAAAATATATTAATTTATATTTAATTTATTTATTAATTTAAATAAATATAATATAAAATATTATATTATTTTTAATTTATTAATATAATTATTTTAAATTAATATAATATAAGAAAATAATTAGAAAATATTTTAGATAATATCTCACAACTTTTCTAAGAAAATTGTAGTTAATGACTTTCTTTTTAATACATTATTTCTTTTTTACTGAATATATTAGAATAAAGTTTCAAAAATTATGATATAATAATTATTTTTCTTAAAAAAAAAAAAATAGTTGAACAACACATGCCTAAAGTGTAACACGATGACTAACTAGTAAATAACACCAGAGAAGGATCCCTCTCATTAACAAACTAAATTGGTCATATCACACTCAATAATTTCACCATATTGTTACCATTCCATCATACTCAATCATTTCCCTAAATTGTTGTCATTAAAGAAAAGAGAAGTACTTATCATATCGGTATTCAAAATTTCATGTTAAAGCCATACATTCGCATATGTTTGATGAAAAGATTTTATTTTCTTTGAAAAGAGTTTAGTAGAAAGTTTTAAATTGTATTTTTTTTTCTTTTTCCCATATTCACAAAGTCGTGATGTTTGAGGAGGCGAATTAATATATATAATTAATTTTAATATTAGATTGAGTTTTAGATGGAGTAATTATCATTTGTTCATTAACAGTAAATTGTTTATTTGTCATATTCATTCAAAAGAAAAAGAAAGAAAGGAAAAAAGAAAAAAAAAGATGAAGAGATAAACTTAGAGGGTGGTAGAGTGATGTTGTTTCCAAATCCAAAGAGGCATATTAACGCACTACACATGCAACATGTGAAAACTAAGAAGCTTTTATGTATCACAAGAGTGTCACTGACTTAAAGTTTACCTAACCTATATACAAACATTATCATATCAATCTTACCTGTAATGCTACCAATAATACGGTTGCAATAAAGGTAAGTTGTTGCCTGTTGCCACCTCCACTATTGAACCAAAAGACCCCACTGCTCACACTCGAACATAAAAGATAGATCAAATCAAAGCTTGTGTTGTGTGGTTCATGGCTAAGGTCCTTGTCCAAAAACTGTGGACAGACAAGTGCAGATTGTTTCAATGATTCCCAGAAATATAGTTAAAAGGTTTCCATTATTATGTATAGAGGTTGGAGTTTTGTTCTCTGGCTATTTTATTGGCCTACCAGCAATTGCTTCTATTGCGCTTGAATGACTCACTAGAAATCTTCAACTCATTTTATGACGTATTATAAAAAGAAAGAAAATGAACAGATTTAAAATTTTAATTTTTAATTTTATGATTCAATTATAAGCGCGAGCAATTAATTATAAAGACTTAGATTGTAGTAACAGACTAATTAAAATAGTTTTAAAATGAAAATAATAATAGAAATTATGGGAAATATATGCGTGCTATTTATTATTTCCTAGCCCAGGGGAGCTGCAGTTTTCGTGTTTTATCATCGGATAAGCAACAAATTTGATAACTGAGGGCAACACTGACCAAAAAAAAAAGAAAATACGTTGGTTGAAATTGGACTTTTTTGAGGATATATATCATATTAATTTTAAGATTTTATTTGATTTAAAGAGATTCATTTTCAAGAAAAATAAAAATAATTTTTTGAAAAAAGATACTAGTAATTTTCAAAAAGTAAAATTTTTGCGCATTAGTTTACACATTTTTTTTTAAAAAAATATATCAATTTTATATTAAGCTTATTCCATTAACTTAGTATATTATAAAAGATTATATTATTTATAATTTATTAATCTAAATCTTTTTACTATATTAAATGAATTTATTTAAAAAATAATTATGAAGTATTTTAAGTAATTTTTCTCAACTTTTTTAAAGTAATTATACTTATTAAGTTATTTTCTCTTAAATACTGAAACGAAACAATGCAAAAATTACTCTTTTTTTTTGTAAATTACAATTTTTAAAAACAAAAAAATCTAAAATTCTTATAATCATTAATATAATATAATTAAACTAATATCTAGATATCTTGTAATACACCAGCATGTTTGGCATTGTATTAGAAAATTTTGATTTTGAGATAAAAAAAATAAATTCTTTTTTATATGTGATTACAAGTTTTTTTTAATATTATTTTTATAAATAAAAGGTTGCAATTGATAAAATATTCAAAAGATAAACTTTTTTCAAAATCATATTTTTTACTTATAAAATTTATATTGAAAAAAGTTACAATAAATTCTTTTATATTTTTTTTCTCAAATTCAGATTTTTTATTGCCAAATATGCTTGATGTTAAGAGTAGAAATTTTAATAATTTTATTCTGTTTAAATATTTTAAGAGTAAAAGAAAAAAAAAACACAATTCCAATATTTAGTCAAGAATTTATTCGCATATTCTTTGGATATTCGTTGACCGTTGCTTCGATGAAGTTTCTTAGCAATATTGACACATTTGGAAATTTTAGTATGAGCGATCCCATATTGATGAAGCTTCTTAAGCAACCTTAAAAAGTCATCCGATGAAATTAGCGTTTAAATAAAACAAGGTAAATTATTTAAAAAATTTTCAGAATTTGATGTTTTTCAATTTTATTTTAATTTTTTAATATATGTATTTTATATTCACTTGTAATTTTATTTTTCGTCTACATTTCAATTAATTGAACATTAAAATCTACTTGTCCAATTATTTAATTTTAATTAAAATTATCTTTTAACCTTTAAGTTATTTAGATCTAATTTTATCAAATAATATAAAATTTGATTTTTTTGTTCATAAAAATAATTTATTTTAGAAAATCTTTTGCTCTTACCTCATTCTAAATAATGTTAGTACTTTTACTCATCAAGCTATTTAGATATAATTTTCGCTAAATAACATAAATATTAATACTTTTACTCGTCAAACTATTTAGATATGATTTTTGCTAAATAACATAAAAATTAAATTTACATTTTCAAAAAACTTAAAGAAAAAAATTGAAATCAGTTAAGTTTTCTCAGTGTAAAGAATTTCTTACGTTGTTCTTTGATCTAAATAATGCAATGTTTTTCTAATTTATAAAGAGTCAAAATATAATTTTTTATTTGATTTATTTATAAAATATTTAATATTCAATTATTCTTAATAATCAATTCAAACAACTTAGATTTTAGTATGATTAATATACAACACCATCTTTATAATCAAATATAAAATTATCAATTAAACCATAGTTTATAAATTTTTGCTGCTTGCTGCTTGAATTAATTATTAAAATGATTGGATATTAAATATTTAATAAATAAAAAATAAAAAAGTTATATTTTGGTTCTAGTAAATAAGAATAAATATTACATTATTTGGGTTTAATGAAAGTGTGGTAAATTTAAGTTCAATTTTTTTCTTAAGTTTCGTGAAAATGTAAATTTAACATCTAAATATTTTAAAATTATAAATTTTTATTATTAATAAATATAAGACGTTATTTTTTTATATTATTTAATAAAATATTAAATCTAAATAGTTTGCAAAATAAAAGTATTATGTTATTCGGATTGAGTAAAAGAGTGAAAATTTTTCTAAACTGAAAAAAGTTTGATTGATTTTAATTTTTTCTCAAGTTTCTTAAAAGCAAAAAATTAATTTTTATTATTTTAAAACTATAAATTATTTATATTAATAAAAATATAAAAAACTAATTTATAATGGTTGATGACAAATTAAACTTAAATAGCCAAAAAATACTGATATAATTTTAGCCAAGACTAAAACTAATTTTGAATATGATTACATAAGTTAAGAGACCAATTAGGCTATATTTGACTTTCAATTGATTGAAATCTTAATTAAGAAAAAGTGAAAAGTTTTTTAAGCTGAAAATTTTCAATTTATTTCAGTTTTTCCTCAAAATTTATGAAAATATGAAATTATTTTTTATTATTTCAGAAATTATAAATTATTTTTATTGATTAAAAATATGAAAAAAAATCTTTTTTATATTACTTATAAAAAAATTTAGACATAAATAACTTAGAAAATGAGAATATTATTCTAAAGAGAGAGTCTATAATGGAAAAATAAAAATGAGAATATTATTATAAAGAGCTTGATTTTATTACTTTGTAAATGGAAAAACAATAATTCAATATATCAATGTATATAATAAGAATTACATGTAAATAAGAATACCAATTTACAAAGAGTGAAAGACTAACTAAGCCTTTTCTTTTGTCCCTCTAATACAAACCTAATTAATCAAAATGATCATTTTTATAACTAAACAACGTCACTAATTAGGCGCTTATGTCGATTGTAATGCTTTTCCAATAGCACCTTTGAAGCTCCTTCTAATGTCTTACGCCATGTCTGCATAAATATAATAACATTCAATCCCTATTTAATAAGAGGAAAAAATTGTCGAAATGGATTTATTTAATTATAAAATATAAATTTATTATATATAGTAGACTAATTATACAAATTTTATTAGTATTTAAATTCTATTTTATATGCAGTTAAATAAATGTATACTAAACAATTAAGTAAAAATATTGAAATTTTAAAACACCCATTTTAATTCTATTTCTTTAAATATTACTGAGTCAAATATTCATCGATTTTTTTAAAACATTTTTTTCTATATTTATTTCCATTTAACCCATGACCTAGCATTAAAAATTGGTCAAATCTTGTAAGTTACTATCTACATGTACAATCCCTCTTTTCCCACTGCTTGAAAAGAACTGACAAACTACGTACCGATATTAATCTGGCAAGTAGCATATATTAGTAATTAATTAAGTTATCCTTAATACCTTTTCAATGGCTACCAAGATTGACTTGTTCTTGATTTCCTTTGCTATAAGCTGCGACCTCCCAATCCCAAGTTGCCTAAGCAGCACAGATTTCCTTGTAACCGCAGGAAGAAGTGACCGTCTCTCCACTAAAGTACCTAAGTGTGATGAACTGTCACATGATAAATGTTCCCCACCAGCTAATGAACCTGATTCCCTTGATCTTGATATTGACATTGGGCTTGTCTTGCTTTTTTTTCGCCTTTTCGACACCCTTGGCTCTTCCTTTTGCTCATCATCATCCGCGAATTTCCTCAGCAGCTCATCGGAAGATTTCTTGGTTACATGTTGAACGGTGGTGGTGGTGGTATTGTTAGTAGCACAAGAGTCCATTTCTTTTCAGGTAGTAGCAGATGGTGGTGTTGGTAAGAGGGACAGATATGTGAAGGTGAAAAGGAAATTTATGGTATGGGAATTGTGGAGGGTATATTAATGTTTTTCTCGGGGAGTGAGATTTTTGTATTATAGTTGGAAATGGACCGTTGAGAGAAACCAATGATTTGAATAAACTGCATTATAGGCTTATGCCAGAAAAACTAGCCGTTAATGGGTGGTATTCACATGCGATTTAGTGCATATTTCATAAGAATACAAAAATTTCCAGCTTGGATTTTGGATAGTGGAGACCTCTGAGTCCATACCATGGTACCATAAGTTCATATTGATAATATGACGTCCCTTTATTTAAGAGGGTAACCGCATCAAGTTTCAGGCACTGCCAGAGCTCATTCCCCTGAAAGCTACGTTATCAAATGGGGATGTATCTGACCTGAAGTTTAAGATTAAATTCTAGTTTCAGCTGAGGGACATCACTAATGAATCAGAAGAGGTTGCTCATCTTATTCCCAATGAGTGAGATATACTCTGAAGTTACATTAGTGGCCAAACTCACAAAATAGATTAGTCTAGTCAACACCCTTGGAAAATTTTAAATATGGTCGGGGAGTCTGTGGGTTCAGGCTAATTCTATAGATGATCATCTTTTTAAGTTCAACTAAAATGTCAAAAAATTTAAATGATGATGTGCCAGTACATCAATGTATTCTAAGTTCTGACATAACATGGCCTTGCATTAAAAAAAAAAAGAAAAGAAAAAACTCAGGATAGACATTTTCCGAGAATTTTTAAGCAGAGAAAAAAACACATTGCACTCATAAATAAGAAAATGTACATGGTTCTTCTGGATTAAATTTCATTAGGAACCTTCACAAGGTTTGTTGCAATAATAATTATAATAATAATAATAATAAAAACTCAGGATAGACATTTTCCAAGAATTTTTAAGTTGAGAAAAAGTAAATTGCACCCATAAATAATAAATGTACATTGTTCTTCTGGATTAAATTTCACAAGCAACCTTCACAAAGTATGTTGCATCAAAACCTGTGATTTGCCAGAAGGCTTACAAAATCTCTCAAAGCCTATATTATAAACGTTCTGCAAGCTAGAAATATTCAGCAAGTCAGGTGCTGCCAGATATATATTTCCAACAAAGATGAGCGCACAAAATAAACATCGATATCAATGATGCTTATACTGACTAATGTCGAGTTCAACCAACCCCCAGATCAAAGTTCCAATGGATTGCAGTATCAAGAGCATTGTTAATACAAAATGAAGATGTAAAAAACTTACACAAGGAACTTGATATAAAATATTCCAAATTCATAAATTTATCTTAGTGCCATAACAAAGTGCATTACGTTGAGGTAAAACTTCTAGAATTTATCATCTAAAAATACTAAATATCACATCATACAATTTATGTCGTGTCATTACGAGCGAATAGAGTCCCAAAACTAAAAGCATGGCATTCAAGATTTCTCATGTTAAGCTGCAAAATAGAAGAAAATAAAAATCAATCACTAATTGGTGAATAGAACAAAAGATGTACGAAGAATTCTAGGAATGTTCCCTATCTCAATGACAAAAGTATTCACTTTTCATACTTCTTGTTTCGTGCGCACCACTATTTAACATATATCTTTTTTTTCTTGGGTTACTTTGGCTCTAGCTAAAGTTCAAACTAGCAACCTCACAACTTTGGAAATGACTACAGTACCAGTAAACTAAAGACTCTATTGGTTTTGAAATAGCACCTATGTGCTTAAGCAGAAATGCCGTATGCACAGATTACAAGTTCATTTATCTAGGAGGAATTTTAATAATGTAAATTTCAAAAAGCAGACCACTACTAAATAAATCAGCAGCAAGCAATCCTTACATGTTCCTAATTCTCCCATCATCTTTTTCAGTCTTTCTAAAGAAACCAACAAAAAATTACCATCCCGGGGGGGGGGGGGGGGGGGGGGGGGGGGGGGGGGGGGGGGGGGGGGGGGGGGGGGGGGGGGGGGGGGGGGGGGGGGGGGGGTGGGGGGGGGGGGGGGGGGGGGGGGGGGGGGGTGGGTGGGGGTGTGGTGGCTTGGTGTGGGGTGGGGGGGTGTTGGTGATCATGGGTTAAAAATAAAATATGAATATAATAATACAAAAATATAAAGAATAAAAAAAAAAAAAATAAAAAAAAAAAAAAAAAAAAAAAAAAAAAAAATAAATAAATAATTATAAAAAAAAAAATAAATAATACCCAACAACAAAATTATATTTATAGCCATTAAATTAAGATAATACAACCTTAAGGTGGTTTTGTATCCAATAAACATAGCTAAAAAATTAAGTTGATTTTAT
>CATIWR010298189.1:0-19659 GCA_949677035.1 Omphalea diandra
AGATAAAATAATTGGGTTTCATTTCCTATTGGTTAGAAGTTCATTTTTCTCTTTTAGTCCCTCTTCTTCACTCTTTAAACACCTTCATCCATCTTTTAATCCCTAAATGCTCCTTATACTTTTAATTAAGCTCTATAACACCATTATTTATGATGCTATAACATGCACACAACATAAGACAATTGACCATGCAACTATACAAATATTACATATTTTTTTCAAGTATCCGAATTACAACAGTGCTAGTGTCATTGTCGTGTTTTCTCCAAATTCACATGTCTAAATGCTTATTTATCAAATGCATATATTTAAATATTACGTAATTTAAAATGTATATGATTTGAGTTGAGGATGTTACATATCAAGAATGCAAAGAATCCTTCATTTGTTAGGCATTAATCCTTTAGGATGCCACCTCACACTTGCTCCACAATTGAGCTTAGGAAAGCATTCATTTGGTAATGCTTTTATTTTTGAAAATATGGTTATAAAGCACTTTTTTATTCTACTAGATTGAGAGATGAAAATGTTTTTGTTGTTAAACCATATGGACCCAAAAGAAAATAGGTACTGAAGAAAGTTTAATTTTATAAGATTGGAGGCTCTTCACCCACTGCTGAAAATAAAAAATCAAATGGTGAATGGAGCTGTAGATTTTGAAGAGGCTATTATATTTTGGAAATCATAAATTGTAATGTATTTCTATCCCTCCTTATTGTTTACCATGCTTTTGCTAAAGGGGAGTTTAAATTGTAGATCTCTAGTAACTATCATTCCTTTCTTACTTTTCCCAATATGTGAATATAACATGTGACACTAAGTAATGTTAAATGGATTATTGTTTGAGTATCTTGGGAGATTTATTAAAGGAAAGCATATAGATAGGGGGTCTCCTTCTTTATGTGTTTTGTAATTTAGATAACATCATATGATATCTTAAGAATGCTTTTTCATTTGGTATCATCCATTTGCTTTGTTTTTGAGAAATTTAGTCTAAATATTAAAGGGAGAATTTTATTTACATTATTTAATTTCATTTTTTTGTGACATCAAATATTTTGGTATCTCTTTTTGTCATGATAAAAAGGGGTATAATTTTTGGATGCTTTAATGCTTTGATTGGTATCACTATTTGGCTGGATACTCTTGTTTGAACTCTTTTAGTAGGATAACATTTAGTATCTATTTCACATTCAACACTTAGTATCCTTCGTGGAATATTTGATATCCAGCCTTATAAGCAATATTTGTTTTTTTGTGTCGTAACATTTGGTATCCTCTATGTTTTAAGCTTTGAATCTTTGATATCAATGCATCTTAGTTTTTTTATCATTCAAAAAAAGGATGAATGTTATGTCAATAAGGGGAATGCATGGAGAACAAATAACCCTAAGGCATTGGTCTCACTTCTCTACTTTGAATGATGTGTTCTGAATGATAACAAAACAATGACAAAACCTTGAGAAGTTCTAATGTTTGTACTTTAGTGTTTTTGTATCCTATGAACAAACTCAACGAACAAAAAAGGGGAGAATAAAAGCAATAGGCATTGAGGCCAAAGCCCACGACCATGAAAGAATGAACAACGGGTGTTGGAGAAGTGCTCTAGTTTGTGTTATGCTCTTTGGACCTTGCAACGAGCGTTGTGTGATGTCCCATTGATAATCATTACTAAAGTAGGTGCATTAATTCATTCATAAGACATGGAATATTAATGTGACACAATATCATTAAACTTCTCTCATGCCATCCATTGTCATTAAAAGATCTTTCTTCAATTATTTTGAACACTATGTATCACAACATAGTAACTATTTACAACAAAATATACATAGCTAAACAAACCAAAATACTAATAGACTGCATACTAGCCCAACATCTATCAGACTGCTAGATAACAGCTCCCAAAATGTAAACTTGATGCAATCTTTAGTCTAATCTTCTTGAAAGAAAATTTAAAGCAAAGGAGTGAGCTTGCATACTTAATAAGTAAACACATAATGATACTTCAATCACAAATAACATAATAAGCATTTAAATGTAAATAACTCATCATCACAGTCATGCATGAAATAAAGAGATTTTACTCTTTAATGCCACACAATCTATTAAATGTTATTTCCATACAGGTTGTTATATATTGTTGCCACATTGGCTATAGATATCACTGTCATATAGGCTATCAATTGTTGTTGCCACAGAGGCTATCATACTTGGTTGCCACACAGGCTATAGATATCATTGTCACACGGCTATAGATATCATTGCCATACAGGTTATCAAATATTGTTGCCACATAAGTTATCATATATTATTGCCACTTAGACTATAGATCCTTGCCACACAGGCTATAAGACTTTGTTGCTTGCTTAACAACATCAAGTATTAGTCCTTAAACTAATCAGCTAAAAATCCAATAAAATTCTAGAAATATAATGACTAATAACAATGCCCATAAACTTTGGCAAATCATATCACAACAAATTTTCATTCCCAAGTCATAATTCATCAACATCTCATGAAAATAAATAATTCAAAAGTATAACAATCTTTTCATCAATGTGTTCATCAATATCATCTTATTAAACAGCATTCCATTCCATTGAGCATTTGTTCATAGCATTTAACCAATCACTTGTTTAGTACCATTAGCTATTTACTTACCTCCTTCTTCAAGCTATTAAGCTATGGATGGTCCCAGCTTATTTCCAATATTATCTTCAATGCCTCAATGACCTATTTCAATACACCAAATCAATCCATAATAATAAAGTAAGATTTTCATCTTGTTATGCATATATGCTCTAGTAAAATGTCATGACCTTGCTAGGTTGTTTCTATAATTACTTTTGTCTTACAAATCCAAATGACCTGATTATTTTTTTTAATTAAATTAGACATATATGGTTACAACATATCCTAAATTTAGTTTAAAATATATACTACATAATTTATGGTTAATTTTATAAATTTGCCTTATTTTGGGTGTAATTATACACTAAATAGTCCCATAAACTTAGCCATATCCCAAAACATAAAAGTCTAATTGAAAATTTGATTTATATACAATTAGTTCACATATAAATAAACATTTTTTATGTTTCACAGAAACTCCAATTTAGCTTCTAAGGTCCTCAAATGAAATGATCAATCTCAGACTTTGCAGGTATGAGCAGGTTCAAAATTAGCCCCAATCAAATAGCCTTATCTCTTAGCACACAAAATTTTAAGCAAAAATATTTTACAAGAATTTAGATAAGATATAAAGCTACAACCTTCATATTTTTCCACTTCACCTAATTCCCATTCTAATCCCATGAAATTATTGGAAAATAAAACTGCGAGTTAAGTAAGTTTCAACAACAACCAGTCACAATCAAAGGCCATATCTCTTCACGCATAACTTATTTAGAAAAACTGTTTCACAAGAATTTAGATGAGATATAAACCTACAACTTTTATTCTTTGCACTTTTCTTAATTCATATTTTAGTGTTATGAAATCATGGGTATAACAGTCTACCCTAAAAATAAAATTAAAGGAATTTAACCCATATTCACTATCAACAACTTCTCCATATGAATCCTAACTACAATTACTTTATAACTCCTACTATTTGCTTATGATTAACATGACATGGAGGAGAAATTACATGGAGGAACAAATATGAAATCACATACCTTTCACCAAAGCTAGAAATCCTCAAGATTCTTCCTAGTTAACTCAGTTTTTCTTCCTTTCCTTCTTGTTCTCCTTTCTTTCTATCTTAGCTCTCTTCCTTCTGTTGCACCTCCTTACATTTTTTTCCTCTCTAATTTACTCCTAAAGGAATAAAATTTAATTTGTATACCTATCTTAATAAGATAAAATCATTATGGCTTATTCCTATTGGTTGAAAGCTCAATTTTCCTCTTTTAGTCCCTCTTTTTCACTCCTTTATCACTTTTATCCATTTGTTAATCCATATATGCTCTTTATACCTTTAATAAGTTCCAAAACACCATTATTTAAAATATTATCACACATACACAACATATGACAATTTTCCATGCCATTATGCAAACATCATATTCATATTCAAATGCCTCAAATGCAATAATGTAAGTGTTATTGTCATGCTTATGCCATGTGATGCATATATTCAAATATAACATAATGAAAATGCATATGAATTAGGGTTGAAGATGTTACAATTCTCCCCTTCTTATGGAAATTTCATCTTTAAAATTTTACTTACTAGAATTTTAGAATATATAGGGATATTGTCGTTTCATATGTTCCTTTACTTCCCAAGTGCCCTCCTTAAGTGAGCGATGACTCTATTTCACTTTAACCATGGATATCACTTGATTCCTTAACTGTTTTAGTTTTTGATCAAAAATTTCAACTGGTTCTTTATGATAAGTCAAATCATTAGATAATTCAATCTTTAACTTTCATAATATATGGCTAGGATCAAACTGATACCTTCAGAGCATAAAAATATGGAACACATCATGTATCTAAGATAATTCTGCTAGTACTACCAATCCATATGCCAAAGGCCTAATTTTCTTTATGATCACATATGGCCCAATGTACCTTGGACTTAACTTTCCCTGTTTACTAAACATAATAATGTCTTTCCATGGTGAAACCTTCAAAAATACTTTATCTCGAACTTGATATTCCATTTCTCATCTATGTCTATCAACATACCCTTTTTATCTTTCTTGAGTAGCTCACAAACATCTTCTAACTACTTAGATTTTGGCCATTTTATCCTATACCATCCTGGGACCCTCTAACTGTCCCATCCCTTCAACATCCCAATAAATTGGACTTCTACATTTCCTGCCATATAAAGTTTCATATGGTGCAATACCAATACTGGAGTTATAGTTGCCATTATATACAAACTCTATTAATGACAAATGATCATCTTAATTGCCTTTGAATTTTAACACACAATCTCACATAATATCCTCTAATGTTTGAATAGTCCTCCCTGATTGACCATTAGTTTGTGGGTGACAAGTAGTGTTGAAATTCAAACAAGTACCTAAGGTTGCTTGTATGTTATTCCAAAATGAGAAGTGAATTAAGGATCTCTATCTAACACAATAGAAATAGGAATGTCATATAATCTCAAAATCTCAATAATATATATTTTAGCTAGCCTATGGAGTGAATTTGTTTGTCATATAGACAAGAAGTGTGCAGATTTTGTGAGTCTCTCCACAATAATCCAAACAACATTATCCTTTTTTTGTGTCTAAGGCAAACTGACAACAACACCAACTGAAATTTTCTCCCATTTCCATACAATAATAGATAAAGATGTATGTGTTTGATGTTCTACCTTGATCTATTGGTAGGTTAAACATCTTGATACAAACTTAGCTATATTTTTCTTCATTGTTGACCACTAAAAATCTGGTTGCAGGTTTATATACATTTTTGTACTTTTAGGATGCATAGCATATGGTGCAATGTGTGCCTCTTATGTAATCTCTTATCTCAAACCATCAACATTTGGTACATAAAGTCAACTACCCATCACTACCATTCCTTCATCTCTAATACAAAAATTAGTCTTCTTACCTTCTTATATCTTTAATAGCATTTTCTGCAAATATGGATCCTTCTTTTGAACTTCTCTAATTTTATGATCTATCACAGGTTTTAACTGAAGTATAGCCATTGAAGCTGTCACATTTTCCATCTCAAATTTTACATTTAAGCATGAAGATTATCCAAGGACGTCAAATTATAACCAACCATACCAGCAATAACATCTAAGATTTTTCAGCTTAAAGCAGCAGCAACAACATTAGCCTTTCTCATATGATAATCAATAGTGCAATCATAGTCCTTTAACAATTCTATCCATCTTCTCCACCTTAGGTTTAATTCTCTTTATGTTAGAATATATTTCAAACTTTATGATCTGTTAAAATTTGAAATGTCTCTCTATACAAGTAATGCTTCCAAATTTTCAAGGCGTAGACAATTCTGCGAACTCCAAGTCATGTGTAAGATAATTCAACTCGTGAGCCCTTAGCTCTCAAGAAGCATAAGCTATTACCTTTCCATGTTGCATTAATACACAACCTAATCCTCATCCTGATGCATCAATGTATATAACAAATCTACCATTTGTTGATGCCAATGGCAAAATTAGTGTTGCAATCAATCTCCTCTTCAATTCCTCAAAACTTTGCTAACATTGATCATACCATTCAAATGCTACGTTCTTCCCCAAATAATTTATCAATGGCCCAACAATAATGGAGAATCCTTCTATAAACCATTTATAATAAACAACCAATCTAAGAAAACTGCGTATATCTGATACATTTTTAGGTAGATCACATCCAAAATGGCTTTCACCTCAGCTTGATCAGGTTGAACACCAAGTCTGGACACAATATGCCCTAAAAGGAGCACTTATTCTATCCAAAAGTCACATTTGCTCAATTTGGCATATAACTAGTTTTCTTTAAGTTATATAACATGATTCTTAAATGTTGTTCATACTCCTCATGATTTTGTGAGTATATGAGAATGTCATCAACAACACAATCACAAACTAATCAAGATATTTCTAGAAGGTATAATTCATTAATGCCATAAATGTTATCAGTGCATTAGTTAACCTAAAAGGCATAACAAGGAACTCATAGTGACCATACCTAATACGAAAAGCAATTTTTGGAATGTTTGGCTCAATAACCGTCAACTGTCAATACCCATATCTCAATTTAATTTTTGAAAATATTGTTGCACCATGAAATTAATCATGCAAATCATTAATTCTTTGTAATAGATATGTATTTTTATTATTATTACTCGATTCAGTTACCTATAATCGATAAATAGTCGTATACTCCTATCATTTTTTCTTTATAAATAACATTAGTGCCCCCAAGTAGATGTAATAGGTCGAATGAGACCTTTTTGCAATAACTCTTCTAATTGTTTCTTTAATTCTTACAATTCCACTATTGTCATTTGATATGGTGCAATAGAAATAGGTGCCACTCCTGGTAAGGTCTCAATATTAAAATCAACTTCTTTATGCGATGGCAAACCCGGTAAGTCAACAAGAAATACTTTTAGAAACTCTCTCACTACAGGAATATCTACCAAACCCAAACTAAGAACATTGGTGTCCATTACACTTGCTAGAAATGCATCATAACCTTCTTTGATTAGTTTAAAAGCCTAAATAGCTGAGATTAAATGAGCTGGAATAGTTTTGTACTCCTTAACAAATATAACTCTTAGTTGTCCTGAAGATCTTATCATCAGTTCTTTAGTATGACAATCTAAAACTGCATGATGTTTTGCTAACCAGTCTATATGCAAAATAACATCAAATTCCTTAAAGTTCATCAATATCAAATCTATAGGCCAAATGACACCACACATTAGCACTGGACAAGTTCTACATACTTTGTTTACAATCACACTACCTCCAGCAAGCATTAAAACACCTAAATCATATCCCAGGGATTCAACTATAGCATGCATTAGTGATGCAAATTCTAAAGACATAAATGAATGCATAGATCCTGGGTTTATCAAAACATAAGCATCTAAATCACAAATAGAAATTATACTAGAAACAACTTTGAGAGCTATTGGAGCCTTTTGACAAGTGATAATATAAACTCTAGCCTATGGTTACGTATGGATTGCCTGTCCACTATTAAAATTTGATGTTATTCCACCATGTCCTCCTTTGCCTTTACCTCGCCCTCTGCCTCTACTTATCTCAGTAATATTCTCCCTAACACTACTCTACCCAACTACCTGAGACTCCCCTCTAGTCAAACCTGCTATTGGACAATCTCAACCCATATGGCCTGGTTGTCTACAAGTATAACAAGTAAGCCTTTTAGGTTCCCAACACTCTTCAAAATGAGTTCTTTCACAATCAGTACAAATTGGGGCTATACCTCTACCCATTATGCCAGTTGTCCTCTCTTACCCTTTGAGCCTTCAAAACTACCATAGCCAACTCTACCCGATGCCACTAACACTAATCTACTAGGCTAACTTTGGCTTTTACCTCTTTGATTACCAGCAAACTCCTTAAAATCCACAATTAGTACAAACTGCCTTAAAATTCACTCCACCCAGCATAACTTCTCTTCCTTTTTGCCTTAATTGCATTCCTCTCTTGGATCACCTCCTCAGCTAAGATAACTACTAAAAATAATGTAGTATAATTGACTACTAATCAATCTCAAATTTTTAACCCCTGTCTTTAATATGGTATTAATTAACATATTGTTATAGGGATTTTATGTCTATGTTTCTTTTATTTTTAGTATGTTTTTTTATCAATATTGTCCATAATTTTAATTCTAGCTTTACTTTGATAGTTCTTATGTAAGTTTCATGTTTTACAGGCCTTTTTAAGCTTAAATTTTGCATACAAATGCTTTATGGGGCCTTAGCCTAAAGAACAAAGTAAACTGAGCAATGAAGGAAGAAGTTGGTCTACCACCAGTAGTGACATACTGTGCCGAGTCGACAGAATACCCATACAAAAAGTAGTTGTGCCAACTCATACTAGTATGTTGAGTAGTTACAACACCCCTTCATCATACCCTTTCATAAAGGTACCTCTTCGAAAAAGGCATGACTTAGGGCATTTCAAGGCTCATAAATACATAGACTTAGCCTACATTTAGACATGAGAAATCATCCATAAAGCATTCAAGGAAAATCAAGAAGTGTTAGAAAGAGAGTGTTAGTTATTTATGAAAGGAAGCATTCTTCCAAGTTGGAGTTAGTTTCCTTTAGAGTTCTAACATAAGTCCAACCTTTCCAATGAGTGAAGACTTCTTTAGATCTTCATCTCATTCTTCTTTTCTTCTCTCTTTTTATGTTGTCTTATTCTTTTCTTTGCCTTCGTAATTTAATCATGTATTTAGGCTAAGTTGTATGGACTAGATTATATGATTCTATGGAACAATGAATCGATCTTTTTTCTTTTCTATGAATGAATTTTAATTTGTGTTTCATTGTCAATTATTATTGTTATATATGATTGATCTCCATATATGACGTGTTATTTAAGGATTCATAATAAGAATTAGCTTCTTTGATGGAAAACCAATTAGATTCACGTAAGTTAAAGGATTAGACTCAAGAAAGGAAATCTACCCTAAAAGGTTCAAAGGATTGGCATGGAGCATTACTTTTATGTTTACAAATTATATAAAAAGTGAGAGTAAGTATAGTTCTATTTGTAGACATCTTTGATTGACGTAGAGATAAGCACTTAAAGACATTAGGTTGATCCTCCAATCAATTCATTCTGTAGCATTTCATGATCATTGGTTGTTTCATTTAAATATGTGTTGTCTAGTTTGATTTGCATATATATTTTATTTCTATTATTAGATTAGTTTAGTTTTACTTACTTTGTTAGTTTTAGTTTGCCTTATTCTTTGATTTACTTTGTTATCCTAAACATCTAGAGTACTTAGTTGTCTAATACTTGATTCACTTTGCTTCCCTGTGGACCGACCCTTACATATACTATACTAAGAAGAGATACATATACACACACACACACACATACACACACACACACACTAAAAAAACCAAAAATAATATTTTGGCATCATTTTCAAGGAAGCCAAAGTTTAATTTGAATAAATATTATATTATATTAATGAAAAGTTAATTTATAAATTTTAGTTTTGTTGTTTTTATTTGTTTATATTTTTGTACTTTGATTGATTCTATGCATCGTTCTCAAAGTTTTGATAGTATTGACCTAAAAATTGAACAACCTCTTCTTCATTTATGAAAAGAAAAAAGATTACTTATTGAACAAAAAGAATAGCAATTGAATCAACAAGAAAGGGCATAAGAAAGAAGAACCTTAGGCGATTTCACTATGACTAATATAATGAAGAACTCCGAAGGAATTGTTGCTCTTACCATTGCTAATAACAACTTTGAAATTATGCCAAGTATGATATAAATGGTGCAAAACAATTAATTTGCAAGATTGACAGAAGGTGATCCATATGCTCATATTCTCACTTTCTTTAATGTTTATGCAATCTTTAAGATAAATGGCATATTGAATGATGCAATAAGATTGTGGCTATTTCCATTCTCAATGAAGGAGAAAACACAATTATGGCTTACTAGTTTACCTTAAAATTTTATCACTATATGAGATCTTGAAGCAAGCATTCCTTCATAAGTATTTTTCACCACAAAAGACAACAAGACTTTATAATGAGATCTCTATATTCAAACAAGCAAAGGGTGGGAAACTTTATGCTACATAGGAAAGATTTAAAGAGCTTCAAAGACAATGTCCTCATCATGGTTTGCCATAATAGATGATTCCCCAAGAATACCAAACAAAATACCTACCAATCAAAATATCCATACAAGACTTGATATCAAATACAAAAAACACAAGGTTGGATACCAAATATGCCACATAAGATACCAAATTTTGTACCACATAAGATACCAAATCTTGAATGTTAAAAACTAGATGATACTAAGTGTTATACTATACAAATAAGTGATACCAAACAAAGCAATCAAATTATCTAATCAAATCATCTAAAACTTCTCCCTTTTTTTAACACCATGACAAAAAGATATCAAAAAATTTCTCCCCTTAAAAAAATATTTTTCCCTTATAAACTTACGAACATTCTCTTCCTAAAATCTAAACCAACTTTCTCAAAGACAAAGTAAATATGATCATACTAAAAATACAAATCACTTAGTAAAGGAAAAATCCCACTATCTATATTCTTTCTTCTAATAAATCACTCAAGATATTCAAACACAAATCCAGTTCACATAACTAGGGATTACATGTTATCTTCGCATGTGTTTAGAAAAGCAAGAGAGAAAGAATAGTTACTAGAGATTCCTAAAATAAAAATATCAACTGATACCAATTTGGTTCAAAATTCAAACTCCCCCTTAGCAAAAGGATGTTGATCAAAACGAAAGGAGGGATAGAGATACATTACAATTAATGATAACAATTATTTTTTCTAAAAAATACAAATCTATTTAAAAAAACTTTGACTCCTCTTCAAATTCTACAGCTCCACTCATAATTTGATCTCCATTTTGAGCAGAGGATGAGTAGCTTCCAAACCTACAAAATAAAACTTTCTTTAGTACCCATTTTCTTTTGGTTCCACGAGGTTAACAGTATCAACATGTTCATCTTTCAACCTAGCATAGCAAAAGTATGCTTTATGGCCATATTTCCCATAATAAAAACATTGTCAAACAAATGCTTTTTTTAGTTTTTGTGTAGAGCAAGAGTGAGGTGGCATCTTAAAGGATTGATGCCTAAAACATGAAGGAACCCTTGCATTCTTTACATGCCTAGTTCCATAAATAAAGGCATGATTTGTCTTTGGCCTGTAAGAGTGTGAGTGAGAATAATTATGATCATGCATATGAGTCTTTTATATATGCACCCTAGAGTGAGTGTGATCATATGTAATTTTTCTTCTAAGTGTATAGTGTAGCACATTTTGCTTTATTAGATTATGAGTTGCATACATATAAGCATGATTAGCCTTTTGCCTAAGCTTTTTCGTATGTGCATGTGTTGGTGTTATGTTCTTAAGCTTTGCATTAGCATTTGCCTTTTGTGAAGAGCTTAGTGATTCAACACCTTGGATACTAGGTGTTCTAAAAGGCGAAACTTTAACAAATACAATTTTAGAATTGGAGGAAGAGGCAGGATTAATCTAATGTCATGTTTCACACTAATATCTCTTTGAGAGCTCAAAAGTAAATCCAGTTTTTCTTTTCCATTAATAAAATTTGAAAGAGAGTTTTTTCAAGTCCAAAACCTCCTTTTTTTAACTTTCATTTTGGTTGGAAAGAGTTTCATAAAATTTATTTTCAAAATTTAACTCTTTATTTTCCCTTTTGAAATAATCAATTTTTAATTTTAAAAATTTTCTTTCATTTGTGTTTAAGAAAAGTGCTTTTGAAGGCAATTCATCTTTTTCTTTTCTTAAACAATCAATTTCATTTAGAAGTTCATCTTTAATTTTAAAAATAGAGGAAATTTCATTTTTCAATAATTCATTTTCATTCCTCAAAGTTTTATTTCTATAAAAGGATTTATCCAAATCATTATTTATTGATTTTAGGGCCTCAATTAGATTTTTTTTACTGTGAACATGTTTTTGATATCATCATCAAGTTCACATACCTCATTAGGAGAGTCTCCATTCGATTCATCCTTCATAGTAATTAGGCATCCATCTTTCGCTTTTTTTTTTTTTTTGCCTTCCTTTTTATTATCCTTTTGTTGCCGGAGAATTCATCATCACTTGTGGATGTGGAATTCATTAAGCTTCTTCTCCTCTTTTCCTCTCAATTATGGTCTTCTAGCTCCATTCACATATTGTTTCCTCTGGTTTGACTAAGTCCATTTTTTAGGAAGCTTTCACAGTAAAAAGACTTAAAGGTTGCCATGATTGTATCCCTCTAGCACTTAACCTTTAAAAGATATTAGGCTCTAATATTAATTCTTAGAATGGGTGGTAGATGTGGCAACTCAAAAGGAGGGTGAATTGGGTTGTAAATAAAACGAAACATAAACACAGTAGAAGCAAACAACATAAGTTAACACAGGATTTTATAGTGGATTGACAATGTGCCTACTTCACTCTCCAGGTTTTCACTTAGGCCTTTCTATTCTTTTTTCAGGCTAAAGAACAAAAGCTTTCCTTTTTTAGGTTAAGGAAGAACCTTCCCTTTTATAGCCTCAAGGATAACCTTTCCCTTGGTATTTTTCTAGACACAATACCAACCTTTACAACCACTAGCAAGGAAAGATCAAAGTTGTGTCAATACCTCTCAATTAGTCAATAAATACACTTTTAGTGCTCAAGAAAATCTACTCTCAAAAGGAGTAACAAAGTCATCTCACTCTACTCATAAATACAATGCTCAAAAAGGTTTGCACAAAAAGTTTGCTAAATATTTACAAGTTGTTTACAAATGTTCATAAGTTTTCTTAACTCTTTATGATCTTCATAAATATTTCTTATATAGCTAAACTCCAAAATTAGTCATTGGAACAGTTGATGTTATGTCCAACAATTTTCCTATAAAACTAGCCGTCAGAGGAGCCAACATCCATTGTTCTTCATCAACCCTATTGAACTTGTAACAGTTACTTCCAACGCCTATTCTCCATCATTCAACAATCATTGACTTTGACTAAAATGCCTGTTGGAGTAAGAATAATGTTCGTTATTCATTTTCAAAAGGCTTTTAACTTGGTGCTCTATTTTTCAAACTTTACATAGTTCCTTTCCACATCCATTAGATAATTCGCAATGCTTATTGGAAACTCCTTCAACACTTGTTGAGAAGAGACAACGTCCATTTTGAGTTCCAAAAGATTTGGCTCAAGCTTGGACACTTTTCTCATGCCTGATGCAAATATGAAATGTATATTTCTAGGTCAGATCAATGCCCATTGTGAAACTTCAATGCCCGTGGCAAGGTCCAACACAGCTTTACTAGGAGCACTTCTCCAACGTTTGTTGCAAAGGGAGAACATCGGTTTCAAGGTTCAAAAGACTTTGGTAATTCGCAACATCTAATCAAAGTATATTGTTCATCCTTCAATGCCCGTTGAAAGATGTTCAACGCCTGTTTGGAGATGCACAATGCCCATTTAACTTGCACAACGAACTTGTTATGGCCCTTTAACGTTCGTCAAATATTGGGATCACATGTTCTCCAAACATTCTCCCCCTTTAACGTTCGTCGAGTCCGTTCAAATCATCCAAAAATACTAAAGTACAAACTTTATAACTTCTCTTAGTTTTATTATAGTTTTGTTATCATTCAAAGTAGAGGAGTGAGTCCAATGTCTAGGGTCACAAGTTCTCCAAACATTTTTCCTTTAGCATTCTCAACATAGTTTATATATTAATTAATTTCAATACATTAGCATTTTTGTGTTCCTATTATGATAATATTTTATTATTTAAAGATGATTTAATATGATATTATATTTAAATAGTAATTACTTAAAATATATTAAATAATAATAAATTAAAATTTAAATGAAAAAATAAAATAAATGAATATAAATATAAAAATCATAGAAATAAAAAAATAAAATAAAAATTAATATATGTGAGTAGTAGATAAGTAGTACATTTAGTTCATTTAAATTTTTTATTTAAAATAAAATAAAATACATTTAGTTAGATAATTAAAAATTATATAGTTAAAATTTTTATTTAAAACAAAAATTAACACATATGAGTAGTAGATAAGTAGTACATTTAGTTCATTTTAATTTTTTATTTAAAATTTTTTATTCATAATAAAATAAAATAAAATTATTATGTAGTAACTCTCCAATATACATTAGTTCATTTACTATAAATTATACATTCATTGTTTTAAATTTTTATTGTTAATAATTTTTGTATTCTCAATATTAATATTCTATGTATATTAGTCATTTTATATTTTCAATTTTTCTCACATAATAAAGTTGTCAATATTATTTTTTATCAGAATAACTAAGTATCACCTAATTAGTTTATTTATAATGAAAATAATTAATTTATATATATGTTTGGTCTATTTATATATTACACAATTTTTTTTTATTGTCATTGAAACTAACGGTACAATATAATAGAATCTCTAAATATGAATTTGTAATAACAAATATTTTACTTGTTTATCACTTTTAAATAAAAATGATTATATTGATATTTTTAATTTGTAATTTTTAATAATAATTCTTTATTAAAATTACAATTAAAATTTATTTAGTCAGGTCAGCTTCAAAGTAATAGAGATTATGAATTTTATTATATTCAATTTATCTTATTATTATTAAACTCAATTTTATAGTTGTACATAAATAAGTAGATAAATTCATTAATTTGTAGCACAAAAATTAATCAAAATTGGATTATTCTATCACTATTCATTCATAAAATAATCACGAGTGAATTATTTTGATTATATTTTTATTTCATTTAGCAATCAATCTTATATAGTTTGTAATTTTTTATGTGTATATCTTTAAGAAAAAGTATTTTATATATTTTTTTAATGATTAAATTTTGTAATTTATTGTGGAAGTTATTGCCAATACAATAGCTTCTTCTTTTTTAGAAAATAATATCTAATAGTTATGTAGATTGAATAACCCATAATGAGGAGACTAATCCAAATAATGCAATAATAATTATTGATTTTTTAATTGATATCCCCTTCATTACTATATTAAAATATTTTTATTTTATTGATTAATAATATATATTATATATAACTACTTAGAAAAACTAAGCACCACCTACATTGGAATATTTTTTATTTTATATATATATATATATATATATATATATGTTTGTGCTAGTGCACCAAGAAGGGGGTTGAATTGGTAGAAAATTTGAACTTTGGAGGAAGCGCACACAATTAAAAGATTAGAGAAAGAAGTAGAAGAAAAATGAACACAATAGTTTTGTTGTGGTTTGAGTATTAACCAACCCTACATCCACTCCTCAATACACCAATTGGGCATTTCACTAAATCACTAGTATTTTACAAGCTCACACTCAACTTAGTGTTTAGGCTCACACCAAACTTTACAAGTTTTTTCCCAAGACTCACACTCAACATGGTGTTTAAGCTCACACCATATCATACAAGTGTTTTCCTAAGGCTAACACTCAAACCTATACAAGCATTTTCTAAGGCTCACACTCAAACCCAAACAAGAGTTTTCTATACAATGGCTCACTCTTAAACCCAAACCCAAGGTGTTTAAATCTCACACCAAACTATGTACAAAGAAATAAAAAGTTAAAAACTATGTACAAAGAAATAAAGAGTTAAAGTTGATAATTAACTTTACAAAAGTTTTGATACAATCAATGGTTATCATCTTACATTCAAGTCCATTTGGTGGTGTATTTATAAGCAATAACAACCAAAGAGATGTTATTAACAAACTATGTTTAAATCTCCAAGTTGTGCTAGGCATATCTTGCATCAAATGCTTGTTAGATGAAATTTGTGGTGAGACTAAAATTCGCAGTCGATATTTTTGGATTGTGTCTAACGGTTGGTCCACATGGCATAAAACCATTGGACTTTTCAGAAAACTAGTCATTGGATCTTTTTAACGGATCTCAAAATTCACGGTCACTACTCAAATTCATAATCGCTATTTTCTTTCTTTGGACGTAATGGTCGACAAAAATTGTCTGTCTAATACGGAAATGTTGTTTCACTAATTTGTGGTTGCTACATCGCAACTTTTGAATCTCAACAACACTTTTCAAAATTCGCAGTCGCTACTGAAATTCACAATTGCTAATTTCAAAGGCAAATTTTCATACTTTGAGTTTTTTGCTTCTAATCACTCCTATTCAACTTTTAATGAGATTCTATTTCAATGAGATTCAATCTTAATATTTATAAGAACAACACTTAAAAATTGACATTAGAACCTTTCAATCTATATTATCAAGATCAAAAGAGAGTCTTGACTTAGGTTTGAACAACCTAGTCCAACAATCTCCCCCTTTTAATTTTAACAATCTAAATTGAATATGCAAACGATAAAGAATCAATTATGCATGCTCCTAATATAATGATTATGAAGTTATTCAAATCATAAGTGTGAAATTACTCCCCCTCAGTCCATACTCCCCTTTGGTTATTCTAATAAGATCGTTGTCTTAGCTTATTGCAAATGTAGTTCAATTTTCTCTCCCCTTTTTGTGTGTTCCCTCTTTATATATTCAGTCAATTATTTTTCCCCATTTGTCAAGATCAAAAAGTGAGTAAATAAGAAGGAATAAGAGAGAAAATGGGGAATATGATAGGGAATATCTACAAACTTGTCAATTGTACAAACTCAAATTAGAGTAGCAAACATAAGTAATTTTGCACAGTTTATCACAATATGCCATATAAGAAGATAAATAGATGAAACATAAATGGAATGAAAATTTTATATATAAAAAACATAAAATGAAAAATAATTCAAACATTTAAAGATGCTTGAACACACAAACTAGGGCTAGAAATTTAAGAATTTTCATATATGACCATAGTATAAAGTATATGATTTTTTATGATTGATTTATACATTTGAAATATAAAAAACATTAAATTCAAAATGAATGATTCAACTCATCACACAATCAATCAAATCAAATCAAACAAGTCAACACATAAATATATCAAGCAATAAAACTTCCCCTAAATGTATACATAAATAAATTAAGTTAAAAGCATAAGGGATAAGGGGTACATTACTAGTTTAGTACTAATGGCGAGTTTAGTATCAATTTATTGATACCAAATAACCATTTGAAACTTTATTCCTTTTTCATTAGTAATCTCCATTCACTTTTAGATTTTTCATGATGAAAATTTAGTGAAGGAGCCCTCATCCTAGAATATCAAACACTTTGCTTTGGTACCCAAACATACTTAGGTCCTTAGGGGTTAGTCTTAGAAGGGCCCTCTAATTTGAGATGTGCCTTCTTAATGTGGCAAAATACATTAATGTGCTTATATCTCATACAATAATGACATTGGAGCCTAGACTTATAAGTATTTCTCCTATGCATAACTTTAATATGAGAAGGAGGCCTTCTCATACTTTGGTTATGAGAGTGTATGCAAGTGCATGAGTGATGAGGAGTAGAAGAGAATTTTTTTATGTTTGTGTGTTTGACCATGCTTCTTGTTATAAGTGTAAGCATAATTTGCGCTTTGAGCCTTGGCTTTTGAGCATTAGGGGGCCTTTGCTTTACCGTTAGGCATAGGTGGCTTATTGCTAGGAGCGCCTCTCATCTCAATGACCTTAATACTTAAAGTTTGAGGTGTTGATGCTTTAATGTATGTAGTAAGTGAAGAAGTAGATGAAGAGACTCCATTGAAGCCTAAATCATGTCTAACTAAAGGAGGTCTTTGAGATACAATAAGTGTATTCAAAGCTTCCTTCCCTTTGTGAAATTTAAAGATAGAGTTTCCAGGTTCTATAACTTTACTCTTTAAAGAATCATTTTCCTTTCTCAAGGAGTTAAGAGAGGATGAAGACTTAGAAAGACTCTCTAAAGACTTTTTGAGTTCTTCATTAGAAGTCTTTGACTTACTTACAAGATCATTTAAGGATTTAAATTCATCCTCCAGTTAGAACATTTTTTCTTGTAAGTTTTCATTTGCGATTTATATTTATCACATCTCAAAGTAAAAGCTTCAAGAATCTCATCATCTATATCATCAAATGTATCATAACCATCACAAGAGTGTGGAGAAGTAGTTACCTTTTGGAGGAGTCCTTTTAAGCCATAAAGCAAAAGTTTGCTATTCATCTTTTTCTTCATCACTTGAATCATCATCTTAAGTAACCTTGAAGCTCTTCTTCTTTTCCTTGTGACGATAGGAAGATGAATTTCTTTGGATTCTTCTTTCTATTCTCCTTTTCATCAACTCGGTCCTTCTTGATATTTTCGCAAGCTCTTTTTCTTCTTTATCACTTTTATTTCAGTCTTTTGAGATTGAATAATCTTCTTGAGCTTTGAAGGCTAGAGCTTTCTTCTCTATTTTATCTCTTTGTTCTCTTAGCTTCTTCTTCTCTTCATCTTTCTTGAGAGCCATCAAATAAGTGAGAAGCTTACCAATGAAGGCATTAATTGGCACTTTCCCAATTTTTGAATTGGACTCTTGAATGATGCATACTCTTGCATCAAATTTATTGGAAAAGATTTGATGATTTTAGTATTTACCTCATAGTTGGTAAGAACATTTTCAAACTTTTTTTTATGTTTGTGACAATAAATAGGAGTCTATTTGTCATTTCGATGATACTTTCATGGTCTTTCATTATGAAGAGCTTTCACTTTATCACATACATCTCGAACCTACTTGATTTCATAAGAGTTGTGCCCTTATGATAGTTTTATAGTGCTTTCCATATGGCATGTGTGACTTGGCAATGTTGGACTCTTCCAATTTACTAATGCAGTATTGCATCATAAGATTTTTATTAAATTAATAAGGCATATAAGACAAAAAAGGAGAGAAACTAATAAAAGCCACATGTTTGCTGCTCATAAACAGTAATATTAAATGTAGTAATAAGACAACACAAGATAAAAAAGAATATTTGAACTAATCCTTGAACAATTTTTTTGATAAATAAGTCACAAATAGACATTCATAATAATAATAATAGTGATAATTGGTTAAAAAATAAAATATATTAAGTATCGCATAATAATGTATTTATACTCAAAGTAATAATTATTTATTATAAGATGACACTTATAGAATATATATATATATATATATATATATATATATATATATATATATATATATTAAAAAATCATATCATACAATATATGTTAAAATAATTTAATAGTAATAAAAAGTTAAGATTTATATAGACAGTTTGAGAATGAGTCTCATGATTGTAAGAAAATTAATAATAATATATAAAATAAAAATAGTTGTTTGTGCAATATAAATGTATTTCTAAATTTTAATGAAATATTGAATGGAAGACTATATATGTGTGTGTGTGTGTGTGTGTGTGTGTACATACACATATACATGTATGTGTGTGTGTGTGTCTATATA
>CATIWR010298192.1:0-20135 GCA_949677035.1 Omphalea diandra
ATTTGAATTTTGATAAGTGAATGGCACCATTAAATTTATTAGTAATTGTAGCTTTAAATTTGAACCAAAAACTAAGACACCATAAAAATAGACCAAGGGGATCTATTAAAATGTTGAACCAAAACCTAATAAACCATTAAAATAGCCAAACATTTTTTCAACTCCTTATCAAATTTTCAATAGGTTTAACAACATTATTTAATTTTGAACTGCTGAATTACTGTAGTATGATGGATGGTAAATTATTGGCAACGAGAAGCTAACATTTAATTCGTATCACAATGATTTTAAAAATATAGAATCATACACATATTTATGATTGATTGCTAGAATTATGATCTATAGAGTTTCCAAACATCTTGATAAATGTTTCTCATTATTCATAATGAAAATTAAGACAATACTTATAATCGTTATTTTTAGCAATAAACTATATACTTTTTTATCAAAATTCATACCACACTAATTTTAAAAATATAAAGCTACACTAACAGTCTATAATTAATTGTAAAATTTTGGACATATGGAGATCCCAAACTCTAATATAATTGTTTCTAAATTCTCAAAATGAGAGAATAAAATAGTGCATACTATCGCTAATTTTAATCATAAATTATACTTTTTTTTTATTAAAATTCTTATTGTATTGATTTTAAAAATATGGAGTCACATTCATACCCTATAATTGATTGCTATAAATAGGATTTAAAAGGATCCTAGATACATATAAATGCTTCTAAATGCTTAGATTAGAAAAAAAAAAAATCCAGTGCATATGTTCGCTATTGAAATTCGGGCCATATTTATTTTAAAGACAAATATTTGTATTCAAAATTTTAATTGATTATTAAAATTAGGACATAGGAAGATCTCAGACAACTATATAATTTTTTCAAAATGCTAAAAAAAACAAGAAAGTATATATAATCACTATTTTTAGCTATAAACTATACATTTTATTATCAAAATTTATACTGTACCAATTTTAAAAATATAAAGTCACACTAATAATCTATCATTAATTGCTAGCATTATGATATAGAAAAATCTCAGACACCTATATTATTATTTTTAAATACTTATGAAAAGCAAGACCTGCATATAATTACTATTTTTATCTATATATTGCACACTTCTCGATTGAAATTCATATTGCATTAATTTTAAAAATATAAATCTATGTCTATAATCTATAATTGATTGCTAAAATTAGGACACATGGGATCTTAGATACCAATACAATTATTTTAAAATTCTCAAAATGAAAAAAAAAAAGATAATGCATATCATTGTTATTTTTAGTCGTTGAACATACACTTCCCAATTGAAATTTGTATTGAATTGATTTTAAAAATATAGTCATACTAAAATTTATGATTAATTACTAAAATTAAAATATATAAGGATCACGTATAACTATTTTACTATTTTTAAATGCTGATATTGAAAAACAAAAACAATACTTACGATTGTTATTTTTAACAGCATATTATACTTCTCAATTGAAATTTACACTACATTAGTTTTAAAAATATAGAGTCATAATCATAATATATGATTAATTACCCAAATTAGGATATATGAGGATCCAAAAGACCTATATAATTATTTCTAAATGGTTAGAATAAAAAAACAAGATAGTGTATATGATTACTGCTTTAACCATAAACTATACACTTTTCCATCAAATTTTGTAATGCACTAGTTTTTAAATATATAGAGCCACATTCATAAGTTATTATTAATTGCAAAAATTAAGATATAGGAAAATCTCAGACACTTATATAATTATTTCTAAATACTCAGAATGGAAAATAAAATAGTACTTATAATTACTATTTGTAGTTATAGACTATACATTTTTTTTATTGAAGTTTATACCATACTATTTCAAAAATATAATGTCATATAAATAATCTATGATTGATTATCAATTAAGGTATAAAAGGGATTCTTTAAACATTCAAGATGAAAAAAATAAGATTTTTAATTTTCAGAATAAATTATGAATGATGATATATTAATTTTATTTTTAAAACGTTTTAAATTTTCTTTTAAATGACTTTTTTTTGAGAAATTTAAATTAAAAAGACAACTTTATTGGAATATAAATCGGATCACCTATGATAGGTCAATCCAAATCTATTTATCTTTAATTTAATATGTTTTAATTAAAAAAATTATCATAATAGATAACTGCTAGTGGTAATTACCACACACAATTACAACTCTCACAAAAGTGGTAACTGCTACTAGCAGTTATGATATGAAAATAAAGTACATAAAAAATGAGTAGGACGAATGCACAAAGACACTGAAAAATGAAAAAAACGAAGTACTATTTTTTCTTTTTTGCAAAAAGCATATTTACGTTGTGAAAAAGGAAGAATTTCCTTGTGATTGCTTTTCTAGCCAATAATATATGTTGATTTATTTAAAAAATTTGATAGAGAAACTGGTAAGTATTATTCTTCTTACCGTTTATTTTTTTCTTCTTATATATATATATATATATAGACACACACACACACATATACACACACAAAAGATTTAATTAAATATATGCATAAAAATTTTGAGCGTATATTTACACATGAATTTTCAAATATAGGGAAACTTCGAATGATCAATTGATTGTGATGGTTGATTAAATTGTCAAAAATCAAAGCTTTCATACTTTATTAGTATTACTCTTGAAACCTCCGATACACATAAGTTATAATTACAAGAAGTTTCAAGTTTAATTCAGGTTTTTCTGGAAACTTTTATTTTTTTATTTAAAATTTTTATTTCTTTTATTACCACATCCTTTTCAATTGTAGTTTTTTCTCTTTCTTTTCTATTTGTTTTTATCAATGTTTCAATAATATTCATATTTACTTTTTATTTAAATAGATTTAATTTTTAGTTTTAGATCTATTTCCAGTAGGTGATCTTGATATTTTACTTATCACCTTCTCTGTAGGCTTCTATTTGTTATTATTTTTATTAATGTTGTTTTGATAATCTAATATTAAGCGCAAATTTCATTTTTGATAATGGATTTACATTTATTGGTATCCAGATTAATCTCGTAAAAATATCAAGAGACCTAAGCAATATAACCATTTATCATTAAATACGATCTAATCCTTCAAGTTAAGATACAAAATTTAATGAATTCTACTATTTTCCTGATTAATGAAGAAAAAAAGTTTGAATTTTAGATGGAACAGCAGGCTCACTTTAATGAACTCATGTCTTAATGTGACCTCATTAATTCTTACCAGAAATAATAAAATAATGTGATTTGCCTAATTTGATTGGCTACTTACTCTATTTCTTAATAATTTTGGTCTCAGAGAGTTTGATGACTTTTAAGTTTGAACTCTCTTTTGCTTGTTGTTACATTAAAATATTAAATGTCAGTTTAATTTTGCATTTTTTATTAACCTTTAGCGATTAAATATTTAAATACTAAAAAATATTTAATAAATATTAGTGATTAGCTTTTTAATTTAAAAATTAGCGTTCAATATTAAAAAAATATAATTGAATGTTGAAAATTAATTTTTTTAGTGTTTGATTATAAAAACTAGTGTTTAATTTTTTTTAATATTAGCCTTATATTTAGCATTATTTACCATTATATAAATTAGTTTTTTATATAAAATTAATTAAAAATATCAAAATAAATATTTTTTTTCTCTTTTTATGATTTAACTATACATTTCATAGCTAATTTATTAAATACTTATATTTATTGATCCATTGATTGTTGATCGATAATTACTGATCATTTATCGCCAACTACTATCGCTAAACGAAACATGTCCTAAATTAGCTACATGATAAATGATAAACTTTCCTTTTTTGTTTTCAAATTATGAAGTAGTTTCTGGATGTTTAACAGTCCCAAATAATTATTTATAAACATCATCAGCTTTCTCTTGACAATTTTAATTTGAACTGTTTTCATTTTCATTTCTTAAGAATTAAAAAATTGGATTACAATGTCATATTTTGAATTTATTAGGGTTCAGATTGTAAGGGGAACACAAAAAGAAGAAAAAAATTTATGTTTACAGTGCATGTCATCAACTGGTGTCTTAGTTTAATGGTAAAAGACTATATAAAAGTAGACGCTAGGATTAAAATTTTACCAATATAAATCACTTTCAAAGAAATTAAAAGAAAAAAAAAACAATGCAGTCATCAACCTTTGGTCCGATAGCATATATGTTGGTTGATGAATAGGTGGTTTAACTCAATTTGAGAATTTGATTCCAATGGGGTCGAAAAAGAAAATTAAATTTGAATGTAAAGGATTATACAATTAAATTTGATTCTATCATAATTTAATCCATCTAAATTCATTTAATTTTAATTTAACTTAAAATTTTTAAATTTAATTCAATTTAAATTATTAAACATATTTTAAATAAATTTTTATTTAAAATTTTAAAATTATATATGATCCTATTCGATCCAAAACTTGTAAACATTCTAAATTTTTTTTTGTATTTTGATATGATAAGTTCGACACGATTCGGGTTTAAAAATTAATCACTTAAAAAATCGATTAAAATCGAGAAAATCGGTTAAAATAAAAAATTGGATCAAACTAATTCAATATACAATTATGTTATTTTCTAAAAATTTTAAAAAATTACACTTTTTTACTCTAAATTTAAATTTTAAAGATAGAATTTATTATTTAATCGTATTATATATTTTTATTTTTAAAATACTTTAAGTATTATTTATATATTTTTAAAAATAAAAAATATTCTATTGAGTCAAAATAATTTAATTGATTAAATTAGAAATGAATCAATTGACCGATTCAATATTCGATCTAATTTTAAAAACATTGATGCAACCTAAAAACTGACCCACCGGTTGGCCATCTCTATATCATAACTTAAATGCGCTAAAAATATGTCCTTAGGCTAATTTGATATGGGAAAAATGAAACTGGTTGTGATTATTTTTAATGTTGTAAAGAAAATAAAACTAAATAAAAATAAAATTTTCTTATGCCTATATTCCTAACTTTGAGATATCCCTCAAAAGAAAAAACAAGAAGATTAAAAATAAAGAAGGGGTTGATAGTATTAGTAGCAGCGGGCAATTAATATGGTTGGTTGGATTTCAGTTACCAAAAAAATTAAAGAACTGTCAGTGAATTAAAGTCATGTAGCCATCAGATCATGCTTTAAATCGCAGAATCAAACGGCCCTTCAAGTACTTTTTCTTTTTTACTTTTTATGGATTTACTATAAAAACTCTTTTATTGCCTTCCATAAAATTCGTTATTCACTGCAGAAAGTGAAATGAGAAAAATTATTGTTAGGCTGATAAATTAGGTTTTTTTAAATATGAACTCCCTAAATTTGGTAAAAATAAATTAGGTTGTTATTCTTTCAACTTTCCTTTAACTTTACTTTAACTCTCTACATGATTACTCTACCATTAGTAGTTGAGCTGGTAAATTTAGTTTAATTATGAAAACAGGCTATTTATATACGTAGCTAAGAAGTCTAACCAAAATTTGTATATGTATATAGTTTGTAATAATGGCAACGAATTAGCGTTTGGTCAAGATAAGGAAGTGCTAGCTACCTGTAATTGGTTCAAGAAGTCGATTCATGCATATATGGTAGCCACCTTAATTGAATAGCAACTTAATTTTGGAAAGAAAGATCCAATAAGTTAATTACTAATTAAGTGATGTTTAAATCTGAATAAAATTTTTGGTGATACTAATATGAAGATAAAGACTACAATGTCATTTGTGTTATTATAATATAATGTTATAATTAATAATTCATTATTATATTAGATGAAAGTTATTATTCAACATTGAATTAGATAGAATTAGATACCGTTAGATTAAATGAAAGTTATTATTTATTATTGAGTTAGACAATATTATTTAATAATACCCTTAAATGTGTCACTGTACAATTCACCCAAATATGAAATATAAGGCAAAGTTTTGTAAGCAATTAAAAGCAACTTGCAGGAGTTTCTTACTTCTTTTTTTGTGCAATAAATTTCACAATAATAAAGTAAAGGAAAGGAAAGGAAAGGAAAGGGAAGAAAGTCCATGTTTCTTAATTGTATCAAAGACGGTCAAGAATTTCCCAAGTTCATCAGCCACACAAACCGTCCATATGACCAAACCGTGTGACTGAATTTTCCTCATAAGCCAATTTGTTATCACTCATTAATAAAAAAGTCAACATTCAAATCTCTTTTAATGTGAATGAAAGTTATAGTTTGATATTTAGACTATAGTATAACACCTAAGTCCTTTGGTTTAATTAATATTGCTTGAGCCAAATGGAAAGAAAATATGATATAGGTAAATCTTTGAACCATGTAAAGTTAACAGCAAGTTTCCTACTATTTGTTTCTCCTCACAACGAATACCAAATGTACAATTGTTTCACCCATATTTTCTTTCATTTATTTTCACTTATCCTGCTTACCCTCCATTCCTACCCTCAATTAATTTAAAATCATAATAATAGAAGAAGGAAGCCCCTCACATATATATATTAGTGTATTATACAATAGCCAAAGAGAGCGATATCAACAACTACTGCACAAACCATACCTGATCTTCTTGGTGGTTGGGTGGTGTGTCTCTACAAAGCTAAGTCACAGGTATCTACTTCAATCTTTTATGGAAACAAACCATTTTTTTTAATTATATATTTGTACATATTATATATAGAATACTATTATGTACAGATAATTACATGCAAGACTACTGCAGTTTATAGGCAATAAGAGGCATCATATATATATATATATATATTGATCATCAGATTGAAATGAGTGGAAGAGGAAACATGAAGCTGGATTTGAAGCTGAACCTATCTCCTCCTGGGCCTGGTAGTAATAATAATGAAGCAGTGGAGTCAGCAGGATCATCTTCAGAAATGTCACCCAAGAGCTCATGCTTGTCATCGGATGAGACGATGACCAATAATAATTATGATGAGAGTAGTAGTTCCATGTTGCAGCTGGCTGGATGTCCTCGATGCCTCATGTACGTCATGTTGTCAGATGTGGATCCTAAATGCCCCAAATGCAAGAGTACCGTGCTGCTTGATGTTTTCAACGATGATAACAATAACACCACCAAGAAGACACCAAACTGATGATGACGATGACCCAAACAACTTCTTCTTCTTCTTCTTCTTGATGGAGAAATTCACTCGTTTGTAGTTCCATCTTTGATTAGCTATCTAGTTACATGTAAACTTGGATTGCTTTCTTTCTTGATTTTAAATTCGCCAATCTTTTAATTCCATGAACTTGTCCCTTTTGTAATAGGTCTCTGCTTGTTTCAGAGAACGCAGTTATCCCTTTAAGCAGTGAGCACAGATATACACATACAGCATAATTAGAGCTGCCTCTCCCTATGATTCACCTTCCCTCGACTCTGAATTATCACCTTAGCCTCATTAGACACGTATCTTATTATTTTTCTGTCTCTCCATCTTCTTTGCAACCAAATTATATGTAGTGTTAGATTTTGTTTTCATCTCTAATTAACTAAACTCTTTTGTTTTTTTCTTTGTCCATAAATTTTCACTTATATATATATAAATTCTCTTTTCCTAGACTTTTACTCAAAAATGAAGGAAAAGGCCAAGTGTTTATACTTGATTAATTGACATTTTTTTTTTTCTTCCCTAGCTTTCCCCTACTTCTCAATGAACATATTAGCCCGCAGTGGTGAAGACTCCTTTTTCTTTCATTTTATTATTTATTTGTATTTATATCTTTTTGAAACAATTTCTAGATGTTTGTTTTTATGTTTTTCTTGAACTAATTTCTAGATTCATATGGATCTATAATCTAATTAATTTATGCCCTTCAAGATGTAGATTTATTAAAATTTATATAATTTATTTTTGTTTTGAAAATTATTAAGTCTTCTTTGGTAGAATTGTGCTCTTATTTCATGAAGGTTTTGATTTCTTTTTATATAGAAAATTTGATTTTCTTTTTTATTGAAGTTGAGTTTCCTTTCAAATAGTGGAATTTAACATTTTTTTTAATATTTAGGCTATTAAATTGTTAAAAAAGCATTTAAGTTTAACTTAATTTAAAATAATCATTGAATGAAGCGTGATTCTTAGTAATCAATTTAAATACCCTGTTAATTCATATAAAAATAATTACTTAATAAAATTTCTCTTGTTTTAAAAAATATGTGCTTATATACTTTTAATATGTTATTTATATTATTATGCGTTTTTGAATTCAGAAGCGTTCTTTATTCATGTACAAAAATTTCATATATAATAATAATAATAATAATAATAATAATAATAATAATAATAATAATAATAAAAATGCTTCTTACCTTTATTTTCAGAAAGAAAAAATAGCTAATAAAACATCATTTTTATACCAGTTTTTCATATTTTTAGATCAACATATTAATTTTCTTATTTGGCTTTCATCATTCAACTAATTTATTCATTAAGACAAGGACAAGAAAAAAAACTAACTAAAGTTACTGTATTTAGTTTAAAACTAACGCAATTAGATATAATAATAACATATTAATATGGATAGGATGGAAATCATAATAATTAGACCAATAATCAGTCACTGTTATCACATAGAAAGATGAGTATACACAATATCTGGATGTAGGTAAGAAATTTCTTGAGAAACTTTTTATAGATATAGAGCTAGATTGAAAATCGTTCATCTATGTGTCATTCTCAAAAGTTAGCTCAAAAAACACTCAATCCACATATATGTATCATAATAGCCCAATAACTTAGCGATGCGAGATAAAATTCATTTCCAAAAACTAGCTCAAAACAAGATTATAACTAGTTCACATATATGTACTGTCCAGTAACTTAGTGATGTGGATAATAACTCCATGTGCTAAAGAATAATCACCTTGCTACCCGTTTGATGTAGTTTTTGTTCAGCGGTATTGGACAAATAAATATTGAAAATGAGTATTTGATAAATATTAATATTTAATATTTAGAAAATATAATTAAATATTAAAATTATTTTCTTTTGGCATTTGAAATATAAAAGCTAGTTTTGAGTTCTTCAAATTTTGTTAATATTAACCTTATATTTATTAATTTTTATTTCATATAAATTAATAAAATATAAAATATAATAGTTTTAAAATATTATTTAAAATTAAAAATATATTATAAAATCCCATTTGAAAATTAATTTTATTATATAAAAAATTAGACTTTATTTATATTTGTATGCATATCAAATATAATCAAATTAAATAATAAAAGGTTCAAATTTTGTATAATTATTTATTTATGTATGCAAAAGGTGAAATTATTAATTACAAAAATGATTGTGATATATAATTACAAATAATTATTCTTTTCTGTCATTTTATAATCTAAATGCGGTTTTAACTATTAAATTACTAAATATTTTACATTTATTGATTATTCATTATTGATTGCTAATCACTTCAATCATCATCATTAAATTAAATAAACTTTTTACTATGTTATATATATATATGCAATTATAAGTTTGGATGAAATTAAAATAAATAATTAACATGTTATATGTAATAGATGAGCTGAATGTTTGTTTAATCATCATCATTCTCTAACTCATAAGTTTAATATAGTATTTGGTGCAATAAGTTTAGCATAGTGATGTTAGTTTTAATCTAACTCAATTTAAATATATATTATATAAAAATATATGAGATATATAAAATTCGATAGTGTATGGATGCATCTTCCAAATGCCTACTTGAAAAACAAAAACGAAACGAACACAATACACTACTATATTAAAGGACTTGTACGTATATGTATGAACGACAATTAATCCAGTCATATGGACAGCAATTAATCCAGTCATATGGACTTGTACGTCCAAGCATTAATTCAGTTATAATTGCCCTGGGAAGGAGGCGCCACACTCTTTATCTCCACATCAATGTTTCTGATGAAGTGGAGCCCCGGAACCATGAGGGTTCGGTATGACATTTTTTATATTATTGTTAATTACTTGATCTAATTTATGGTAAATAATAATTTTATTTAATTTAATTATATTTAATTATATTTAATTCAATAGTATGTAATAATTTTTATTTAATTTATTGATTAATTATTAATTACAATATTAAAGTATAATAATATGAAAGATGATGTAGGATTCACCATATCCAAGATTGACAAAACACCTACCAGATGGATTTAAATCAGCTTAATTGGGTCTCTTTTTTTTTTTTTCTTTTAGATTGTGAGTTAAGATTTAATTATTTTAAATTATGAAAATTTTAAATTGAATTGATCCACTCATAATTATGATTTTTAAATTAATAAAATATTATTTTGATTTTATGTAAATTTAAATATTATTAGTAATTTAAATAATTTAAATTCAAATCGATTTAGAATCATGTCAATTTAAGTTAATTCATAGATTGAGTTTGAATCAATATTTTGAGAATCGGACCTGACAGCTAATCAGATCGATAAAATTAAAAACTAAATCGATGATCGATTCGATTTGATCCAAACTGATTTTCAATATTATTTTATATTCTTTATATATATATATATAATATTGTTGCTTAGATGATAAGCGAATAAGTATTGTGATTGAATTGTTTATTAAATAATTTTTAAATTAAATTAAAACTTGACTAATTAATTTATTAAATTAATTTTAAATTTATTAGTGCTTAACATATTAATCTTACAAACCACCTCAATAAATATAAATTCATGAGTTAGCTTGTAAATAACTTTATTAATAATTAAATATAATTATTCATTTTATTTATAATATACAAAAAATAATTCAAAATATATTAATTAAATATATATAATAAATAATATATTTGTATTGAAATATCAAATAAATATACTAAGTTTTTTAATATGTAAATTTTATTTTTAAAATAATTATTAATAATTATATTTATAATTTAATTTATTGAAAATTTTTTGACTTGATTAAGTACATTTACCCTTATTAAGTTTATGCTATAATGATATTTGATATAAGCTCGATCTATTTATTACATAATTTTAAAATACTTGATTCAAACTTATTTTATTTATAAATAAATTAAACTTAAAGGAATTTTAGATTTATGCTACTTTAATGATACTTGATAAAAATTTGATTTATTTTTTAAAATAATTTCAAAGTCCTTGACTCGACTCAATCTTTTTTCAGATATAAATAATTTAAACTTGAACAAATTTATACTCAATTTAACTTGATTTATTTATACTCCTAAATAAAAATAGGATACAAAATATTTTTACATAAAAAAGAATAAAGTAAAATAACAAAATACCCGTATATGCCATCACATCATTAATTTAATATATGAAACACTTATCTATGTTTTGGATTTTTTTATGATAATAATTATGTACGACTCATCGCCTCCACTAGAGAGACAACCATATATATTCTATTGGTTAAAATACTCACTAATGTGAGCACAATTTTCACGTGCCTCTCAAGCGTGATTCAGCATGCCAAATATTAGGAATAATCACGACCGATTGTAGGTTGTTTATTTGAAATTATTTAAAATTAAATTAAAAATTAGATATTTTGAAAAAATCAAGATAAAAAGATATTCATTTTGAATTTAATTATTTTTAGATTCAGTTTAATTCAAATATTCAAGATTAATGAATATCTTTCATTCAATTTGGATATTTAAATATTTTGAATTTTTTTAAAAATTAAATTTATAAAAATAGAGTGTATATATATATGAGAAAAATTAATAATTGATATTGTCATGAATAATTACTCTGAATTGGATTAGTTTGTTATTTTTCGAATATGTTCGATTCTTTTTAATTTTAAATATTTTTTTAGTGTGGTTAATCTGTCTCATTCGATATATTCAAGATTTATACTTATTCCTACCAATTATCATCTAATAATGACCAAAATTGTGAATAAAACTAATGGCCACTCATTTATACTAATATATTCATTTTTTTTTTTCCAGTCGAGATATATATATATATATATAAAATTAATGAACCATGTAAAAAGAGGAGCAAACATTAAGCAACTAATTCTCAGTAGACATTATTCCAGCAAGATTTATTAAAGCTATTATCCTTTTTTGTTTTTTTAGAATAAAAGCAAGTTATTATCAAGTTCATTAACAGAGAGAGAGAGGAGAAGAACAAAAGTGGAAATGAAAAGCATTCAGCAGGCAAAAGGAAAACAAGTTGGTCACGAAAAGGAAGTAGCTAATACAATAGAATATGCACATGTAGCTGCTGGCTGGAAGAGCAGATACATTGAAATTGGTCAAATGGAAATGCTAGCGAAGCCCCACCACTTGTGTTCTCTCCCTCTCACGATTGAGTAATGAGATAATTGTATACTAGGAAGGACTGAGGAAATTGACCAAGTCTTTTGGTTACTTCCCTCCAATGAATAGTCAAAATTCCCAACGTATCCCGCGTTGAACATAGCACACTTGCCTTTGCCGACGCAGTCTCTCTTGTTTCCTCAACCTAATTTCCAAGCAACATCCGCCACCCACATTTCCCATTTATAACTGACTCTCACTCCTCTCCGCCTCGTACGACCCACAACCCACTTCTCTTTTCTCCCTCTCCCTCCATACCTTCTCTTATATAGATTACACATCAGTTAATCATATTTAGTATTTATTTTATTTTATTTTTTTTTTTAACACACACCCAGATATACATCATATATGGATTCAAAGGAGTCTTCTGCTGCTGCAGCTGATATCATAATACGCCAAGTATGGTCCTCCAATCTAGAATCGGAATTCCAGCTCATCCGCGACCTCATCGACGACTTCCCTTTCATCTCCTTGGACACAGAATTCCCAGGCCTCATTTTCCGTTCTCGTCCCCCTCATCCTGAACGCCCTTCCCATCACTACAACATCCTCAAATCTAACGTAGACGCCTTGAACCTCATTCAAGTGGGCCTCACTCTCTCCGACTTCCATGGAAACCTTCCCCACCTCGGCACCTTCAACCGATTCATCTGGGAATTCAACTTCCGCGACTTCGATGTCACTCGAGATCCTCATGCGCCCGACTCCATCGACTTGCTCAGGCGCCAGGGGATCGACTTCCATAGAAACAGAGAGGATGGAGTAGACTCGTCGAGATTCGCAGAGCTGATGATGTCGTCAGGTCTGGTGTGCAACGACGCTGTCAGTTGGGTGACTTTTCACAGCGCCTACGATTTTGCGTACTTGATGAAGATACTGACGCGGCGGTGCTTGCCCAGTGGACTAGAGGAGTTCTTGACATTGATGAGGGTGTTTTTTGGGGATAGAGTTTATGATGTTAAACATATGATGCGATTCTGCCATAGCTTGTACGGTGGTTTAGATAGTGTAGCGCGGACGCTTCAGGTGGAGAGGGCTGTCGGGAAATGCCACCAGGCCGGCTCTGACAGTTTGCTCACGTGGCACGCGTTTCAAAAAATGAGGGATGTTTATTTTGTTCATGATGGGCCCGAGAAACATGCTGGCGTTTTGTATGGATTACATGTCTTTTAGTAATTTTAATTTTTACAAATAATTAATTTGTATATTTTTTTTAAATATTAAGGAGGGGGAGATTAATTTGTATATTAATCAAGCTAGTTGGTAATTAATCAATGATACTACAAATTGATTCTTTTTAGTTTGACTTTTTTGGATCTTAATACATACCAACTGCGGCCCATTACATTTTCTTCAATTTTCAATTCTAATTTCCAACCAAATAATACAGTAACAATTGTAATTTTTGTTTATATACATGACGTGCACGTATTCTAAAAAAAAAAAAAACAATATATATAATATTGACGGTAAAGGTTAAAAAAAAAACTCTAAGAAGAAGGAGGTTTATTTTCAAAAAAAAAAAAAAAAGGAGGAGGAGGTTTGACATATGAGTGCCAACTGCAAATGTTGACCTTTTTGTCAAGTAAATTTAATTACTTGTTCAAAATTAGTATCACATGTTCTTTCTTACTTCTCCCAACATAAAAGACAATAACAATCATTTTGCTTTGCTTGTCAAAATCCGATTAAATTAAGGCTTGATGCTACATATATGATATATGTTTGACTTCATATATATTACATGTGATTAATTGACTAGTAAAAGCAATTCAGTTGCAATGAAACTCTTCTTATGATGAGCTGTTTGATTTTTCCACCAAAGTCTAATTGTAGACATTGGAGAAGAAAAGGGAAATTAATGTTTTAAATGTTGTGTGAATATTAATCACTAAAAATGAGTTACAAATTCTCCGTTGAAATTTTAAAAGATTAAAAAAAAATGATGTAATTACAATACAAGTACAGAAGAAGAAAAGAGATATGTACATACATATAATATCAATAGAGAGAATTCACAACATCAAATCACAGGCGATCAATTTAATTTTGCAACCTCACTAAATTTAATTATATTACTTAATCTCTGCCCTTCTGATACTACATTATAACAACAGCCATATTAAAACTGCACAGTTGTAGAATATTAACGTACTCCAATGTACGTGCACACCTCCTTTATCATGTCACAATGACAAGGCAATATAATAGCAAACAATATTCGTTCAAAAAAAAAAACAATATTATTATTATTATTAACAACGTGCATGTACTACCATATATGCATTGCATTCTGATGCAGGAAGTCAAGTGAACGCAGCAGCTAGCTATCTGGTTTTGTTTGAATTTGTGTAGTATGATTGGAGAATGGAGACGAACGACGGTGCAGCTCATTGCAAATGTCAGTGAAAGCTTGAATGATGATAGGACGGTGAGAAGAAGAATTAAGATGTAATAAGGAGGTAACAAGGTGTTCGAGATCATGTTTGGAGTAGATTTCTTTTTCAAACATCATCTGCAGCATGGAATGCCTGAAATCTTGATAAGGGTCGTTAGACTCCTTCACCACTGGAATGCTGTTGTCCATTATTTTATTATTAACTACTACTTTTGGATGGTTTTTATGATCAACATCGGATTCTGATATGATTGAGAAAGTCGTAGTAGTGGAGGAGGACGCGCATGAGCTGCTTGCTTCTTTAACATTGTGAAGCACTACTCCAGTACTACTAGTACCACCACTTTTACATTTGTAAGTGTTTTTGGTGGATTTGCGAATAAGAGGAGTTGGGTTGTGCACTTCTGAAGGTTTAGGCTTGCCACAGACGCAGCCTGTGATCATCAGTACTATTTTAATTAATAGTAACAAGGTTTTTGTTGGGGGGGAGGGCATAGTACAGGCAGTTTAAAATTGCAGATGAAGAAGAAGAAGAAAATAGAGGAGTGAAGGGTGTTGTTGTTGTTGTTGGTGGGAGTCATTTATCAGGCATTTCTTTTGACTTAACGTGGGGGTGTAGCAAATTCAAAAATAAGATTGAGACAGCTTTTTTGGTTTTCAATTTCGAGTTAAGTTTATCTCTTACCTAATCTGACAGCTTATTAATGTAGTTACCTAATCTTTAACAAACTCCACCACGTTTGCGTTTGGTGGAATTTGTGACCAAAACTAATATTCAACAATTTAGTATAGATTGGTGCCACAAGTCAATAATTTTGTGTCCTGTAAATTGTAATGCAGGCAAATGACTTCATATATATTTGTAATGATCTGACTTTAGTAGAATTATTTCTGATTACTAACGATCAGGTTAATTGATGGTTTATCTAATTTTTCTTTTTAAATGTTATTGATAATTTCAGTTGCAATGGGAGAAAAAGCGAATTGATAAGTTGAGATGTCCCTTCTTAGAGTCTTGTCTTTTATTTATACACGGTTTTAAAGATTTGATATAGAAAGGACAATCAAGTGTAAGCGTACATATTGGAGATCCATTAACTGTACTTGTGCTTTTCTGCTTCGATTATAGGTTGATTGGTCTTATTTCATATGCAGAAAGTCTTCTTTATGACCCTTTTGAGATCGATGCTCAACTCTTTAGCTATATCTTCCTGAATATACTGTAATCGGTCACCATGACCATTTTCGATTTTAGCTGCTTAGTTCTCCTCCTCATTAGCTTAGTTCGGGTAGAATAGTTATTAATAATTTTAAGCTCCTATCTGATTTGTTTTTCTTTTTAAAATATGACAAGCTAGTTTTGAGATACTCTTAACACCCAATTTTGTATAATCAGTCAGAACCCAAAAAACGCATTTTTTTTTCTCAAGAGGGGAAAATAGAAAAGCAAATTGGCAAAGTTACCATCTTCATGCCTATTAGTCCATGGTCCATTTTAATTTCCTGGGAAATGGGAATATGGGAGAAAACCCAATATGACCATTGTATATTAAACAAAAATACTTGGTGTATATATATATATATATATATATGGATTCAAATTTGATATTATGTTAATTTTTTTTATAACTTTTAGTTTAAAATTTAAATCCAAATCCATAATTATTTTAAATATATAATTATCTAAACAGATCTTAATACAGGTGCAAAACACAAAATAAATTGAGATGAAAAAGATCAAAGCAGACAAATGCAGACGTCTACGCAAATTTAAATGTTAAAAAAACACAAAAACATAGAAATGAATCTTTATTACTGTATGTACAAAGAGTCAATAGCATATATAATTAACGCAAGAGGTGAGCTACAACACAAGGGATTTATGGCCTCATAACTATGTTAGGAGAGCATACTGTCGAAACGAACCCTAGTATCCACCTTCACCTTCATGATTATATGCTTGTTACATACCTCATCATTAGAAGAAAGAAATTAGGAATTAATTCTAAAAATAAGAACTATTAATTAATTAATCATAAAAAAAAAAACTCAATCAACCGCAAAGATTAGCTAGCTAGAGACAGTGAATAGCGTCAAATAGCACATCAAAAGCATGCGTAACCTTGGCGAATATATGCTTGTTGATAAATTTGAAACAAGCATATACAGGAGGCTTTACCCCATCCCAAATGCGACTTAATCGGTGCTTACTTGAAAAGCATTGTCTAGGCATTGGTTGTAAATAAGCCCACGCAGCCTTCTTCACTAGGAAATTACTTATTGGAATCTCCATTGATGAAGAAGAAGATGATGATGGCGATGATAAACAACTGGCTGTGGACATCAGATCCTTCAACGAAGTATAGCTCGAACTATTTGTCAAAAGATTAGCTCTCAATGATGATTCATCCCATCCATATCGTGGAAAACTTTTGCTCTGAATTTTGGTTATGAAAGCATATTTTTTTAGATGTGGAAGAGAACGTATTGTACTATTTCTTTCTACCATTGTTGTGTTCATCACTAATCTCAGTCATAACAGAAATAGCTAAATATATTATGTTATTGAAATTTGAAATTTGAAATTTATGTTTGGAAGATGATTTTAATGGATAGAGTATCAAAACATTTTAAATCTGTATTATTTTCAAATGAACTTTATCCATTTAAATCTGATTTATAGATTTTTTTTTTATAGTAAAAAAATTCATCTTTTTTGGTTTTTTATTCATGTAAAATTTAGCATATAAAGAAAGGCCATGCTGTTTAAGGGGAGGTGTTTGTTTCGGCTGATAGGTCTAGGTGATAAAAATTTTACGTCATAAACATTTCTATTTTGCGATAGCTGCAGATAGTGAGAAAGAAACGTCAAAATCTTCTTGTAGTTCCAATATCTAACAGTCTAACACTCTACACATTTTTTTAAACTTCTAATAGTAATTATGAAGTTTAATATATATAGTATAAATACATATTTATTTCAAATTATATACATAAGTTTCAAGAAAAATTATATATAAGTAATATTTTAATCACCAAAAATATTATACTAACATATCAATTAATAACTATAGAATCACTAAATTTGATAATTATAGAATGTATAACTTTTAAAATCAAATAATTTTTTGTCTTAAATATATATAATATAATAAAAGATAAAAGTGAGAAAATATTTAAAAATAAATGTAAAATAATGATATATTCTTATTAGTCATTTTGTCAACAACATTTAAGTATGATTTATCAAACACTTAATTATTTATCAAATATCAATTACTAACTATCAATTAATAACTAGCAACTATACCGAATAGCTATCCAAAATAAGTTCTAAACACTTTATATTCAATTAGTTATATGATCCTAATTATCTGATACACTTGATAATTATTTCAAATAGGCCCTAAACAGTTCATATTTAATTAGTTTAGGGTTTAGGATAATTATTTCAAATAGGCCCTAAACACTTCATATTTAATTTCAAATCCATATATATATATATATATATATATATATATATTACTTTAATTTTTTGTATCCATGTGGAACAATCTCACTTTGAGATGTTATAAAGTAAATTTGTTAAAGTTTTTATAATTAAGATTGTTTATATGAATAAAAATGAAATAAAAATATGAAAATTAAAAAAAAAAACTAATATAATCTATCATATTATTCCCACCAGAGTTAAATCAACTGCTATATGTACTAGTATTTTCTTTCTCCTTTTCAATTTATAAAAAATATATAATATACGTTTGATTAATATATTAATTATAATTTTAAAAAATTTATTTAATAGTTTTAATTTGTTAAAATATGTTTTTAAAAATTTTCATTTATTGATTCTATTTTTGTAAAAAAAATAAATATATTATTAAAGTTTATTTATTTATTTCAAATTTATATTAATATGAATGTATAAATAACAATCAATAACAATAATTTTATTAAATATTTAAAGCTTATTTGATTTACTTGTTACTAGTTGCTAGTTGCTATTATTGATAATTAATTGTCGATTGATATTAAGTGTTTAGTAAAATTATTATTACTAATTATTAATTTGTATATATATAATTCATAATATAGATCGAAATTTTAAATAAATAAATAAAACACAAGAACATATTTAATTCTTTTATTTATAAAAGCAGGATCTATTAATAAAAAAATTTCAAAGTCAATTTTTTTTAAACATGAACTGTTAAATAGTCTACCAATTCAACTCTATTTTAAACTACAACTGACATACTAATTAAACATATTTTATACCTTTTACACACTAAAAACTGAAATAACCTTAAAAAAGAAAAATAAACACTTTTTAATATCAATCAACAACTAACAATTAGTGATTAATAATCATAACCAACAATAGATAAACCAAACCAACTCTAAATAACCAAACTTAAGATTACCAAACCTAACCTTGTCCATTAAACTAATAATCTAGGAATCAATGCCATAATTAGGAATCAATATTTATTGATTTTTTGAAATAATTAACCATTGATCATTGGCTCATGATTGTTGATATATATATATATATATATATATATATATATATGTATATATTATCAATATTAATTGTTTAATGAATTGTAAATGATTTGTTGAAATATTCATATAGTAAAATTAACTAACTTTTTATATGATATAATATTAAAATATTAATTAAATAATACATTGGTTGAACCTTTGCCAGTAATCTTTTGCTTTCACTAGATTATGGATGGATCGACTTTGAAAACTTTAATCTAGCAGCATTAGATGCATATAATTTATTGAATTAATATAAGTTTAGTAAAAATATTGGTTATATGTAGCGCAAGATAGCCAATGCTATTTGTATGACAGATAATACGATATTTTATGTGAATTTTTCAAAATAAAATGATTTCATTAATTATAACATAAAATAATATACATGTATAAAATTTTACAATGTAAAAATTTCATAAATAAAATTTTATATTAAAAAAAATAAACAACAAAATATTGCCTTAGACAAATTGACAGAGCCTTAAATTAGGCTAATCAGTGAATATATTTTTTTATTGTAGTTTTTAGCTCTTTTGACACATATTATCTTTCTAAAGTTCAATTTTTGATAGTAAAATACAGATATATTGTAGATATTAACACTTGCATTTTTTAATTATCGTTCAATTATAAATTTAAAAAATTACACAATTACTATGAAAACTTTCAAAACGAAAACATAAACATAACACACACACACACACACACACACACACACACATATATATATATATATATATATATATATATATATATATATATCTATATATATATATATCTATATATATATATAGCTCT
>CATIWR010298204.1:0-20744 GCA_949677035.1 Omphalea diandra
CCTAGGTGTGTACAAGACCAGATATTGCATATATTATCTAATCCTAGTTGGGATCATTGGGTAGCTGCTAAGAAGGTGATGAGATACTTGCAAAAGACAAAGGATTATATGTTGGTTTATAGGCGTATGGATGATCTTGAAGTGGTGGGGTATTCAGACTCTAATTTTGCAGGTTGTCAAGATGATATGAAATCAACTTCAGGTTATATTTTTATGCTTGCTGGTGGTGCTGTTTCATGGAAAAGTGTTAAATAAACACTTACAGTTCTACTATGCAAGCTGAGTTTGTTGCATGTTATGGTGCTAGTACACAAGCTATATGGTTAAAGAATTTTATTTCAGGCTTGCTTGTGGTTGATTCTATTGCTAAACCACTTCGTATCTATTGTAATAATAATGTTGTTGTGTTCTTCTCTAAGAATAATAAAAGTTCGAGTGGTTCTAAGCATATGAAGATCAAATATCTTACAATCAGAGACTTAGTAAAGAAATGAGACATTGAGATTCATTATGTTATTACTGATTTAATGTTAGCTGATCCTCTAACCAAAGGACTCAGACCCATAGTTTTTAAGAAACATGTTTGTGATATGGGTGTTGTGGAGTCTTTTGATGTGTTTGGTTAATGGAAGTTTTGTGCTTGTAATTGAACATCTAAGTTAAAAGATCTTGCTTCATTGCTTATTCATATTCATTTGTATGATTTGAGTATTTTGTGGTTGTTTGTTATGCATATGTGCACATTATATATATACATATAGCATGTTATAAGTTGTGCGTGGTGTGCTTAAGATTAGTGTGATTATCTTAAGCTATAATGGTTTTCAATTGTGTTTCTGGAAACAAAGGCTAAGGCATTGTGTGTGTATTTTCAAATGAAAATAACAGCCTTATTGTAAAACCTTGTAAATTTCTCTTGCTTGTTAGAGCATGTGTGAAAGAGAAATGGAGGACTGACAAGAAAATAGTGTATTGATCACATGTGAGCGTTATTTTCTTGTTACACTGCCATATTGGAATCCAGATCGGTTAAGTTGTCAATATTTGTGACTATGGATTAGTACTATGTCAATAAGGGGCATAACTACTGCCATGATCCAATATTGATAATTTAACGTGGACAAGATTGTGTTTGAGGTGTCATTTTATCAATAAATTATATGTTTTCTAAAATTTGTGGCCACATTTGAGTTTAAAGTATTCAGTCCGAGAGTTGTTTTTTTTAAAAAAAATGTTTTCTTTCTTAAAACATGAAAACATCATAATTAATATTGTCCAAGTGGGAGAATGTTAGAATGTTGAAATTTTTCATGTGGGTTGATATAAATTATGAGTTTATTTTAATTATTTATAAAGCGGACTGAATAATATAGTTTATTGATTTGGGGTAAGCCCAATTAAAATGTGATCAATTGAGTTAAGGGCTTGCGACCCCTTTTGTAAGCCGACATGGAAGACGGTTAGTGTAGACCTATTTTAACATAGACATGTGATGGGTGAGCCTGTTAAAATTTATTATAAATAAGCTAGGTACTCTCTCCTGCCTTCATAACGAAAAACCCTAATTGTTATGCCTATTATAGTCGTCTTTGAGAAGGTCAAGGAAAGAAAGACCTAACTTCCGTTTTCAACCGTTCTAACATATTATTCAAGTGGTTTGATTTCAGCGTCTGTAATCATGACTCAAAACAATTTGGGATTCAACGTGGAGGCAGATATACAATTTGTTTCTGTTTAATTGTTAGATTTAATGTTTTAAATTTATGTACTAGATCCTGAATTAAATTATAACATTTCAGTCTAACGAAACAAAAATATAGAGATGTTTTAATATAATTTTTGAAAATAAAAAAGGAAATAGCAACATCCACATGATCAAAATATTTAACCCATTACTTTTACAAAAATTAGAAATAGTGATATGTATCCATACTAATATATGGGAACTTATTTTTAATTACACAATTTTGACAATTAATATCACTATTTATTTCTCAAATTGTTTTTATATCTTTTGAAAACTAGTCATTGTTTTCCACATATGACCAACATAACTTAGACCTTGTTTCAATTGAGAGATTCGAAAAGCCATTGATCTAGTTAACATTTATAGATTTAAATATCATGAAATATAGTAAAATGCATATATCGTAAAAATTCATCATAACCGCATAGACTAGATCATAAATAGCAATGACTCATCATGCCACTTATTTTCTTTAGAATACAGATTGGGTCTGAATTATTGTTGACGAGGAGCGAAAGGTAGAGTTGAAGTTATACACTCGCGCTTTATTTAATTTCTTGAATTTTATTTGGATTGTATCCTTGCGTTTCAAATTTTTTTTTTGGAAAACTCACCAGATCGTGTTTGAAACATTTTAGATTTATTTTTATAATTTAAAAAATTAAAAAAATACGTTTTCATTTTAAAAGTGCATTTATTTTGGCTTCTGAAAGAAAAAAATATATCCAAAAAAGAGAAAAAAAAGATTGCTTAGAAAAATAAAAAAGGAAAAGCAAAAGAGTGAATGATATTTTTTTTTTTATTTTCAATGACTTTTTTACTATTAATTTTGGTTATGAAACTTATAAATAATTGATATTTACTCATTTGTTTCATTAATTATTATAATCTCATTTCTTTTTTATAATTAATATTTATTTAGATAATTATATTTAATAATATTTTTTGGTATGATATCATAATTAATTATTTCAATATTTATTATAAATGTATATATATAAGAAAAAATATTTATAAATATGTTCCTATATTTTTTATATGTACAAAATTTTCCTATATTTCCTTTTCTACAATTTTAAAAAATATCATTTTCATGTGTTCGTTTTTGTGTTTTGCATTTTTGTGCTATCTAGATTGTATCTTTGAGAAAAGAGATGAGGATAATTTTGATTTTTGGAATTTTATAATTTTAAAATTTTTAAAAATAATGACTTTTCTTATTTTAACTAATAGTAAAAATATTGATTTTTAACAAAGAATGAAATGGTTTAATAGTGATAAAACAAAGGAGTTTTACAATATATTTTTTAAAATAGAACAATAAAATAATATATTTTGATAGAATTTAAAGACTTTATAGTATTTTACCTTTATTATTTGGAAAGTTTAAAAGATTTGTTTTTTTTTCGCCCTCGTACACCATACCTGACCAAGCATATCAAGAAATTTATCTTTGATAACGGGATGGTTTATAACTACAAGTGAATTAGTACAATGATAAAAATTCAATATTTTGAAAATTGGATCATATCCATTAATCAGGATGAAATAAAAAATTAAATTAATGATCGATTTGATTTAATTTAAACTAATTTTTAATATTAATTTTATTTTTAATTATTATAAATATATTTATAAATTCAATATTTTTCTGATTTTTAAGTCTATTTTAATAATATTTTTAAAATTTTATTTATTATTAAACTAATTTAATTGGATTGATTGGACTAATCAAATTAAAAATAAGCCAGTTGATTGATTCTTTGACTTGTCCGATTTTAAAAAATATTGTAAAACTTTTCCTTAAAAAATAATGGTCACGGTTTCTAACACGATTTAAAATTTTAATTTAAATTTATTTAAAAAATTAAATTTGATCTAATTTAAAAAGAAATATAAAGTGATATGACATTTACAGGTCTGCTCAAATTGACTTAATTTTAATGTGATTTTTCAATTTAAATTATTAAAATATTTAAAATTTATTTTAAAAATTGAAATTGTGAGTGATTTAATCTAAAATAAAAAAAATGATTCGATTTTTTCTAATCTCTTGCCTTGATGACCTTATCGATCTAAAAAAAAAATAAAATAAAATTCGATCTAATCCTAGATTAATCCGCTCCAACCCACTGAACCGAACTGTTTGCCACTCTATTAAAGTCTCAAAATGCAAATTATGTTGCCTAATGCACAAAAAACTTGTCCCATAAATAAATGGATTGCAAACAAATCCCGCCTAATAACTCATCTTTTTTTTTTTTTTTTTTGAGAATAGCCCAATAACTCATCCTGAATCATATAATTATTTAGTATGTTAAATACGAGTTTACATTAGCCAAAATAGTACGAGTGAGCTTATCATGCTAAATTTTCAGCACGTCACAATTTTAATTTAGAAGCACCAGTGGTATTATCGAGATAAATATGGCTAAGTTCGACTATACACAAAGCATATGTTAATTTTCAGACCAGTGCAGCTCGACCCAATAGCCTATAAGGCCACAAGTCAGCATAGCTCAGCCCAATTAAGTAAGATCGATTCGTAACTCATCTTAAATAAAAATTTTATCTCTTATTAAAAAAATATCTCTTATCAGGGAAAATAACTTTTATCATAAAACAATCACTAAATAAGAAAAATAAACATTCTGATGCAGATATCCCTAACTGTTTAGTGATTGTTTCCTGATGAAAGTTATCTTCTCTATTTATATAAAACAATCACTAAATAAGAAAAATAAACATTCTGATGCAGGTATCCCTAACTGCTACATAAATAGAGAAGATAACTTTCATCAGGAAACAATCACTAAACAAGAAGAATGAACGTTCTGATCCAATAAAGAAGCAGGTATCCCTAACTGCTACATAAAGAGCATCTCTAGATATCTTTCAAACATTATATTCACTCATTTTCTCTTTGTAGCATATTAATTACTTAAGCATTAGACACTTTCACCGTCTTGTGAGCACTCAACTAAAACCACTTGAGTCAATCACCCTCACTCAACCCTAATTACTCGAAGCAACCACTATAACAAGCCTCACAACATTAACTAGTAAACTCATTGTTCAAACTCCAAAAATGTGCTCAAGGTACTGTTTTTATGGTTTATTTTTTCTCTTAAAACAAGGATTGAGCAAACCTATCAACAGTGATAAAGCCAGGATTATTAGATTGGAAGACAAAACTTAAACTATTAATATTATAAAAATAAATTTAAAATTGTAATAAAAAATAGTTTTTAAAGGGAATTAATAAATTTACACAGATTGAAAGGATATATAAATTATTTTTTAAAGAAAACTAATAACACACCTATATTTTGGGGCAAGGACACCTTGAGCCCCCTTTATCCCCACTTATCAATGAGCACGTCGACTTGTTGCTGGTGCGGCTCGCCTTGAAATTGTTCAGTGGTATGACCTAACAACAAACCTATACAAGCTCTAATTAATGGACAGATTTTACCGGACAGCAGGAAATCTCCTGCTGCTTGGTGTATGACAGCATCAATTGATAAAAAAAATGATAGAAGTTTTTATTTGATTTAAGATAAATTTTAGAGTTAAAAAGTTAAAGCAGTTAATTTCTTATTGTATGTCTCACAAACACACCATAAGAAATCTTCCACATATGATTCTGCCCGACTTGCAGGAAAATATATCCCTAACTTCCAGACAAACTATTCGCGAACAACCCATTGGTGAAAATTTCACAAACATCTGAATTTTCAATTTGCAGGAACTTTTAGCAAAGATCTTTTGCAAGTAAAAGGTCCACCAAAAACAAACTAGAATGGAAAAGTTAAAAAGTTTCGAGTAAGGTTAATTCCAAGAGCTACGAAAACAAAAGCCTGTTTGGATACAGTTTTTTGGCCCAAAAAAAATTAAGAAAATCCTCTTACTGATTAATTATAACAAATTTCAATATACATTTTGTAAGTCAGAAATTAATGTTTGAAGAAGTTAATATTTAAAAACTTTTGCACAAATTTGAAACTTTTTTTTTTTTAAAAAAAAATACATTTAATCACTAGACTATACAATACCATCAGCAGCTACAAATTATTCTAGGACTGCAAAAAAAACATGAACTAACCAACGACTATAGCTTTTTGCATTAGCAGTTCTAAACATGCTGTAAGTAAATGCTTAATATGACGCATTTGTTTGTATGATCTAATAGATTTATTTCTAGACTTTGTATACGTGTGACAGCTGAATATCCAAAACTAATATTTCGAGAAGTTTGCTGCAGAGAAGTGTAATAAGCTTCCACGTCCATGATTAATATACGAAGCAACTAGTTTTAAACAAGTAACCGGAACAATAGTTACTAAACGATTACAACAGTAGCACAATCATGATATATGTACCCTTTATGGCTACATATCATACACACATCAGGAATGAAAGAATTTCACAATACTCCCGGTGCATTCATTTTCATTCCACTTGATCTCTAATGCTACGATTATGCATCAGCCTTTACCACTGTTGCTGCTTCCTCACTTCTAGGTTTGGGTGAATTGCAGGCATGTAACATAGTGCATGTGTCTCTGGTTTCCAGAAACTGTTCTGCATTGGCAAGGATAACTGGACCATACTTGAATACCATCCTTTTACACTGTAAGCCAGCAAAATCATTTTAGAACTAAAATGAACAGTGACAAGAAAAAAGAAGTCAAATTTCATACTATTGTTAATTGAGAATCGTAATGATCAGGAAAAACCATAGATACTTTGTGATGGAGTATTTCTTTTTATTAAATGTGCAGTTTACACTGCCATATCCTTATAGACAGTTTAAGCCCAATGTGTCAATCCCACCCTCAGTGGTATGATTGAAGAATGGTATCATGAAAAATCAATCAATCTATGTATGGATTGAAACAGATCGGATGTAAAAGCCAAGCCAATTTAGTGGGAGTAGATTTTGTGAGTAGACTTATCTGTAAGTATAGTTAGATTAAACCATTATTCTTCACATATTTGCTCTCAAAAGCAAATATCTTTTTTCTCACCTTTGCTGCATAGTTCTCCATAGAATCACATGTCTTTAGAAGCATCTGGATTATCTCAAACTGGCACAAAAACAAGAAAAAGCACAAGACAGTTCAATCAGCCAAGAATCTTTATGGTTTAATAATAATAATAACAACAACAACAAAAAAATCTACAAAGGCTTTTTTCTGATGAATTCATAGGAGAATCACAGGACACAATCAAAGAAGAATTCACACGATAACTGCAGTACATCATGCACACCAAAAAGAAAAATAATAAATTGGAACACATGGTTGGTACAGCGACCCAGTAGCAATATTGAAACCATATATCTTTTGCAAACAAAACTGAGAAGCAAGCACATGATGATCTGAAAGGTCTTCCATTTCACTTGTAGTCTTGTACTATTTAAAAATTACCTATATCATTTTCATGACATAAAGTATAAGAACATTCCCTATAAGCCCTAACACAAATCAGTTGCCATCTGGCATGTTCATGTGTAGAGAAACTGCAGAAATCAACATAATATGCCATACATTCTTCAACTATGTATTGTCTATAACGGTTGTTACTTATTATCTAATCGATAATGCAATTACAAACCTGTGTGTCAGGATCTTTCAACTTAATTAATACTTCAGAAGCACCACGGTGGCAAAGTCCACATTTATCTTCTTGGAATTTTGCAGAGATGAAAGCTATTTTCTCACAGAAATCAATTGTTTGACAGAAGTCATCAGGTTGTACTGAGGCAATCTCCAGAAAGAAGAGAGAAGCATAATAGTCCACCAAAACGGTGCACTGCATAAAGCAAATAATAAAGTCAATTGGAATTTAGCACCATGAAAATTACCAAAATAAAATATTCAAGAACTTCTAAGAGATGCAACATGAACGTTCTACGAATTTATTTTTATTTTTGGACACCTTACTTGAGTTCTTATTTCTTAATTACATTCATATATCTAATAAATTAAATCATTGGCAAACTTTAAAATTAAGTTTAAACAAATAAGGTGGTTCGATTGACCATATTCATAAATGAATGTGGACAAACATTTTATTTGAATAAGCATTTGCGATCTGAGATAACTACCAAAAAGATGTAATTTTACATACACACTATAAAATTTCAACTAACTCAACTTCAAATCCTTGGATTTCAAAACTCCATCCAAGCTTGATCTAACAGTTTTAAGAAACTGAAACAATAGAGAATTTTTCTAGTTTAGAAAAGGTCTGACATTTTAAGCCACTTTTATATATAGGAAGACAGCTTTAAAGAAAATGCTTATGCTCTCGCAAAGCCAAAACATGATAATAGTTCTGTCAATCAAAGCAGATAGATCAATCCTTTGACTTTCAGAAAAGACATTAAACCATCTACCAGGACCATAGTTTCATGTAAAATTCCCCTGCCTTGTTATGTGCCACATATAGATGGATGAAGCTTCATGTTTACTGCTCATCCATCAAGTTAAATGCGGAAACCACATTAACAAGCCTTACAAAGTTTCCAAGTTTTTGACATTGAGCAACCTAGCTGAAGTTGTAGCTTATTGAGCTCTTGAACCTTTTTATTTAACAACAAAAACTAAAATCTACACAAATATAAGCACGAAGCCTTGCTACAATAGCAAAACTTGTTCTATGAAAGATTATGAATACCATCTAAAATAATGAAGTGTCTGTGCATTGATGTTATGACATTATATTTACATTATGTCTAACAAAATGCACTTTTTTATATATACAGCATAAGGAACAGGTTTTGAAACACTAGAAATATTCAAATTAACCAATATTGCATTTTTTGCGTTTAAAATAGATGATAATAGTATCAAGTTGAATAGTCCAAGGGCTCAAAAAATATCATCTTCAAACGGAAGGCTAAATAGCAAAAACTTAACAAGTCTGAGGGCTTGTTAATTGGGTTTTGCCAATGACTTCTCAGAATTTACATTAAAAAAGACAAGGATATACCAACATGTGACAAATAATCATCCTCTAAAAAAAGCAACAAGAGTTTGGAGAGGAAACCCAGTGAGGCAGCGAGTGACATAACAATAGGCAGAAACAAAAAGCAGGTTGGTATGCACTATTCCATTTCAAACGCAACTACAATTTTCAGCAAAAAAGGTCCATCAAGCTAGAACTAAGGGAGTACCGGTTCCTTGAAATTAGGCACCCGACCGCAGGCTTGGTGAAGGGCATAAATAAATTCATTCTGGGTAGTGTTGTCAGTTAGGTACTCCAGTGCCTGGGTAACAAATTCCTCACAAAATGCGCACGATTTGTTATTTTGGACGAACCTATCTGATGCCTGATTTTCCTTTCCATGTTCCTGGTTTCTCACATGAGCAGCTAAACCAGAAAAGCATCATAACTGAATTAGTTCCAGCAATACAATTTTCATGTCAATAACAACCCTCGAAAGATTAAACTATTTTTCCAGTATAAAAAGGAGTGTTCATTAACGCCATAAATGTGAAACATCTAAAACTGGAATGTCATTTGGAAAGGTTAAAGCCAAGACCAGGACAAAAATGTACAAGAAACCAAGTATAAATTGGACAATCCAAATGAGTTTTACACCGGGCCCAAAAAATGAGCTAAACTTCAGTATAAACTGATTAAAAAAAAAGAAGGATCACAGGGCCTAAATTGCAAACTTTTCTGCTGAATAGTGCAGGAAAGAGTTAAAAGTTACCTAAAATATTAGTATAACTTCAGTATAAACTGATAAAAAAAAGGGATCACAGGGCCTAAATTACAAACTCTTCTGCTGAATAGTGCAGGAAAGAGTTAAAAGTTACCTAAAATATCAGAAATCACAACGCTTTCATAAGAAATCTCTGTTTCTGACATTTCCTTAGCAGCACAAGCCCACCCAGCACCCAACAAAAGAAGAAACAAGAGTCCAGCTCTTGCATCCATGATACCTGAAGTTACAAACAAGTAACACTAAAACCAAATTAGAATAATCAAATAAAAAATTCACTCTCAATATTAAAAATTCAAACATAATCAATATCAAATTGATAACCACAAACAATTAGTACAGACCTAAGGGGAAAAAATCAGTGCTGAAGTATTGAATATGCAGACGGTTATTTTGAGAATTTGTTCAAGACCAGACCACTAAATAGTAATTTTACACTTATAGCATGTTTGGTTACATTAAGGAATGGAAAATGAAATCCTATTCTAAAACAAGTGTTTAAAATTCCAATGTTTTTGTTTTATATATCCATATATAAGAAGAATAGCGAGACATTTTAAGTTTTTACAATTTCATTCTTAAATTTTTGAATTAAATTAAGATATCAAACATGAAAATAAAACTAGAATCCTATTCTATTCATTTCTTGGTGAACCAAACATGCTCTTAAAGAATATGATAACACTGAAATTCAAATTAAGCACGAATGATATATTAAGCTATCCTAAAAATTATTAGTTAATTAGCAACTAATAATTCCGATCATAGCAATTAGCTCGATCGCATCTCTTTCCAGCTATTTTGCATCCGAAATACGCTAACTAACTGTTTAATGGCAGTAGCCTGAGGTATACATCAAATAACCAAACACCGAATAACAACCTAATTAGGCAATTGAATAAATAACCGAAACACAAGCATGAAATCAATAGCAAAAAATAGAAAATACAGAGAAAACATAAAGATCGGTTTGGAAGCTAATATGGGATTATGATTTTTTTTTTTGAGATTAATTAGATGTTTCTTAACAACCAAGAAAATAGAAAGAAGGGAGTAGAAATATGTTACTTATTTACTATAGCAGCTACAAGGGATTACCTTTAGAAGAAATTGACGGCGGCTAGTATAACGTCGGAGACAGAGACACAGACGGAGGAGAAAGTGGAGAAATCCTCCGGATGTTGTGTGTTGTGTGAGGCAACAAGGTTGAACTGCGGTTGGTTTTTATAGTTAAAAGGCTCGGTGGGGGTTATGATATTATGTAGTAGGTATGTAGTAGGGAACACTGTAAGCAAATTATTGATGGTTGGAAATTCGTGGCCGTAGAATTGGAGTTGTTTGGACTGTCCGTTAACGTCGAAAACACGTGTGGCTTAAAGCTGTGACGATAGATTTTTATCTTATCCTGGTTTTGATGGGTTTGAACTCCTGTTCACAAATAATAATAATAATAATTATTATTATTTGATAATGTATTTATAATATGTTCAGTATTGTTATGGAAAAGATTTGATTTTATTTGTTAAACTACTATAATTTTAAGTTTTAGCAAATATTTTTATTGATTTGTGAAAGCGGTTTAATTATATCGTTAATTTAATAAATTTTAATTAAATAAAAAATTAATTTTTATTTATAAAATTCATATTAAAATAACATATAATCAATTAGTAAGGAAAATCTCTTTTAATTTTTATCTTAAAATTAAATATTGACAATAACTAACATAACAACAAAATAATAGTTTCATAATTGTTTTTTCTATCATTGATAATGGGTGAAATTAGTATTTACTATTATTAATAGTTGATTTTAAGGTAAAAATAAAAAGAGATTTTCTTATTTATTCAAATTTAATTTTATGAATAAAAAATAATTTGGAATAAAATAATATTTTGATGATTTTATTAATATTTATTGAATTAAATTGAAAATATAAATAAAATATTTTTAGAACCTAAAAAGATGATAGTTTTAACAAATAAAAGTGAATTTTGTTCAGTAATAATGCTTAATAGGTTTTTTAAAAAATAGTTTTAATATTACACTATTTGGTATAAATGAATTATATAATTTTTATGAAATTCATTTAGAAATTCACATTTTGTGTGTTTGTTATAAATAAAAATTTATTTCATTAAAAGTCTTGAAATTAGTTAAAACTAAATCAAAGTTTATTAAATTTGATAGAATTTATAAATAAAATTTGAAATTTCTTTCTTAATGTAGAAACACCTTTGATTAAAACAAATTTCTTCATTTTACTTTCTCTTTTCTCTTTTATTTCTCACACTCTCTCTTCTTTCTTTCTTCTTTTCATGTTTTTTCATTTTAAAAATTTGAAAAAAAAAACTAATACAAGGATATTTTTAAAAATATTTCATTAAATTCTATACTTGAATCAAATATAAAATTCATTTGATTTGAAATAAATTTTATTTTTATTTTGTAATATAGTAAACATTAAAATTTATTTTCAAATGAATTCTAGAAGAAACTTATTTATAAATATAATAAATCTTAAACTACAATTAAACCCAACCCGGTTAATGTTAAATAGATTTTTATATAAAAAATATAAGATATTCTCATGTATTTAAGTACAAATATATTTTTTATTAAGTTAATTTATTGAATTTTTTTTCCAACAGAGAAATTTATCGAAATTCAAATCAAGATCTTAGAACCCTGTAAATGATTCTAATGTTAATAATTAAAAAGTCGTTAATAAACTATTGTAATTTTCATTAGAAAACGAAACAGGGTATTTTATATTTCAATTAATCAACAAGAAGACAAGGAAACAATCAAACAAACAACATTATTTACAAGTAGCACAAATGTGTTTGATATTTAGGGTCACAATGAGAATGGTCGGTGGGTTACTTGCACTCTATATCTATATTTAATGTCTAATCAACCCAAATGAATATGTTATCGTTGGCTTAAAAGTAATTCTTTATTCCAATTAAAAAAAAGGGTAATTCTTTCTTATGTTCACTTGAAATACCCATATTATTCCTACTTATAATATTTACTAATTACTTCTTTAACACCATTAAATCAAAATACCAAATAAACTAATGTCCTCAATATCTAAACGGATTAATGATAATAATAATAAAAAAAAAACATATGAACTGATTACTCCCTTAAAATATTATATCATATTCATATTTAATATTCATTAGATCTCTTGTTTAATATTTATAAATAATACAAACTTATAGAAATTTATTTTTTTTAACAAACTTAGAAGACTTGCCTACAAAAAATTAGAAGTACTCTAAATCATATACCCAATTGCACCGTGTCTACCTTTCATATCTTCTCTTCAAAGCACATCGTATTTTTCTTAACATGTAGTCCTACTTGGTTTTACAAAAGAAAAAAAAAAAGAAAAAAAGAATACTATCTATAAAGACAGAATTAGGTTGACGGTTGAGTCGACTATCAATGTCAACTTAGTATTGGATTCAAAACTAAACCTCTTTCTGACGTTTACACAAGATCAATTCCTCATTTGTAAGAGTCTGTAGTCCATCCATAAACACTGGGGCCAATAAAAAGGGATTCAGCACTCTACTCCCTTTCTTACTAAAACTAAAAGGGCTATATTTTAATGAGTTATTTGTTTACATTAGTGGCCAACCCGACTTGACCTCTACTTGTGCATAATTTAGCAGTGTTTTTGGCACCATGATGTCAATGACTCACACAATCATGGAGAAACAGATTACTAACTCAACACAAATAGGGTAAAATCTCACCGTTGCAAATTCTGAAAGTGAAACTAAAATTGCATCTTTATTAAATAAAATCTAAAATTTAATTAGAAAAGCTTCTATTAATGAAAATGCCAAAAAATTATAAAATTTTCAGCATTTTGATGTCAAAGAAAATAATAGATAATATATTGCTCACTTTGTGAAAACTTACAATAATGCTGAAATATATAGTATTTTTTTATCAAGCAATTTGTTTGATCACTTGAGGGTAATGATTTTATTTGGTATACAAATCTGAAATCAAAGCTCAATTAATAATTAAAAATAATTAGAGCGTGAGTTTCTCAATTGCTTTTATAGCACTCAAGAGATTATCAACACGATCAAGTATATCTTTACTCATTAATATAAAGATGAGTCAGTCATTGACTAGATCCAAAGATGGAAAAATTTAAGTCTAAATTACAAAGATCAACTTTCTAAAACTTATAATATTGACACCTGCATCAAAAGGATACACTAAGAACTTCGCTATATTTTGCAAGGAATTAGGCTCGAGTCTTTGAAGAGTTAGCCACTTAAGTCTATGATATGGAGTTCAATATCATAGATTATGGTAATCAAAATATACAAATGCAAGATCCTAAAAAGGGTAAGAAAAAGCAGTGAGTACAAGGGACCACCACGTTAAATATCTAAATTTGAGAGTCAACAATCTATAATCGTAACTTCTATTTTGTTACAAAATTAATACTAAGCCAGAAGAAAGTAAGATGTTTAACCTGCTCCTACCCACATCAAGGAGCAAAAAAAGAACGACATTGAAAGAGGGGCAGGAGAAATAACATCATTTTCATGATTCTAACATAATTTTTTGTTCCTTTTTCTTCCAAAAAAAAAAAAAAAAAGAGGGTCATTTACGTTCTTAAGATCTTAAAGTGAAGTATAAATAGTAATTTATGGAGTATAAATAGTTCAATTTGAAAAACTTTATAGATCAAAAGGGTAGCAATGTAAAAATAATACAATTGCGGCAAATTTGTTCCTTTTTAGGGTAAATTATCCTTCTCCTCCACAGGTTTTTTTGCTTAGAGATGGGTAGTTTTTATTAACAGCTAAGAACTCCAGAACTTCTCAAAACAGTTTCAAGACAGACGACATATAACAGTCATTAGAGATATGCACACACTCCACGGTAAAAACTTAGCAAAAAGAGGTAAATCATCCTAATATCATTATAAATCAAAGTTATGGGGGAGAAGCTTCTTTATACGGTCTAAATTAATTCAATCAAATTGAAACCCCAAAGTGAAATCCAAATGAAAAGCTTGTTGCTGTTTTGTTTATTTATTTTGAAATTTGAGGTGCTCAAACAGTGAAAAATAACAAATTATGTTCCATTGATGTCCTGCTCATGGAACATTGGTTCAGTCATCATCAAGGCTTACCTACGTTCAGCAGGCAGGCATTTAATATTGAAGTTTTTTTTTTATATCATCTTTTTGGCTGTCAAAAACAACATCCGCCCGTGTTAATTGAACTACAAAATGAACATGAATGCAGATGGCTCTAAAGTTTTGCATGTAGTCAGAAGTGGCAATTTAATGATATTGCACGATAAATAACTGAGCAAGCACATCAGATTGTAATTTAATGGCGACACGTAAAGGTTCCAATTACAAGCGAAATTGGGTTCCAGAACGCATTACCCCTTTCCCAAACAATCCAGCAGCATACATATTCCATTTTAGGATTAGACTTAAAACGGGTTCTTTACAATGTGCAATATCATATATATATATACACACACACACACACACACGAGTAAACTAGGAACACTAGAAAACAGGAATATGAAAGAGTCCAACATAGCAAGAGAGAAGAAATTAGAAGTTAGCACTGATGGAAAACAATGGAACTGCAAGCCAAAAATCACCTCAAGTCTGGAGTTGACTTCTTTTTCTTGCTCTGCTTTGTCAGTAGTAGTGAGAACCGAGCAAATCCAAACTTCTTCCTCTTTCCATAAAACTGCTTGTGACTGCTTTCCTTCTCAACCTTCCCATTGGAGGGTACATCACCATTGGGTTTGCTGAGCATTTGACCTAGCGATACGTTTCTCTTCAGGGGGCCTTTTTCCGCCGGAATTTCTGTCTCAAACTCTTCAGGCACAAGTAGCTTCCTGCTCAGAATTTGACCTATGGAGAGGGTTGGCTTCAGAACAGGTGCGGACCCATCACTTTCTAAGTTCAGTCCATTTACATCGAATAAACGAGAATCCCTCCTATGGTTAGAAGGGTATGAATTCTTAAATTTGGTGGAGTTATGAACTGAACGTCTCTTCTGTCCATGCTCGGATCTCCACTTACGAAGAGCTTCTTCGACTGCTAGCTTTCCCCTATTTGCTGTCTCTACTTTGTTCAGGGCCTCTTCCAAAGCCTTCTTAGTGGTTTTGACTTCTTCTGTAGCTTCCTCTACCTTCTTTAAGATTTCCATCCTTGAAACATATGCTTCATCAACTTGAAGCATGGCATCTGTTACCTTATTCTTGGATAGTTCTTCAGCTTCTTGAGCTTTGCAGGTTAGGGATGAATACTCTTCGACTGTAAGAGTAATTCCTTGACATCTCTTTGAAGAATCTCCTGGTGAATTCTCATGGCTTGACATAGCTTTGATCTCTGCAAGAGCAACAGCTTCTGCTGCTTTAGCAGCTTGCTTCATTTTTCTGGCAGCAATCAACCTGATCTCAACTGTTTTTATCCTTCTTTTGGTTTGTTCAATGTCAGATATTGCTTTCAGAACTTCGGATTGTGCAGCCTCTCCCATCTTCTTGAACTTCTGTGTCTCAGAATTCAGTCGTTGGAGCTCCCTTAACAAATTGAAAGTGTTCTCAGAACCACCATTAATCTCAGCATCTTTTGCTGCTTCAAGTTTTAGTTTTGTTTGGTTTAGCTCCTCCTTGAGAGATGATATCTGGGAGGAATTCTGCGTTAACCTCTCGCAGGTTTTTTCAAGTGAAATTCTTTCCTTCTCTAATTTCGTATTTAGAAATTCAACAGAACCTCGAATATCAGCTAGATCATTAGTGGTCCTACAAAGGTTCAACTTAGCCTGCTTCAGTTCCATTAGAATTAAACCAGGAGCTGAAGAGGGAAGAGAGCTCAAACTTCCCATAAAATTCCGATTATGAGTTCCAAGATTCTCATGGCTAGGATCATCAATCTTTACTTCTTCCAAAGCAGGAGTCACATTTATATCATCTGCATTTGACTCCAGGGTAACATTGGCTTCAGATGGCTGTTTCTGTAGCTTTAACTTTAGTTCTTCTACCATCGTTTTTGTTGCCTCCAACTCTTTAAGAACATCAAGTGTTTCCCTTTCTTTCACAATCAAATCTTTTTCCAGAAACGCTGCTTGTTCCTTCACTTTCGAAATGTCAGGCTCTTCCACATCGTGCTATCCAATTCAATATGAAGAAAATATTAAGCTAAAGCAAAATTTCTTAGAACACAAGTAGTATAGAACAAATACAATTCAACATGAAGCAAGGGAAAAATGAAAAAGCGAAAGGAAATCTTCTCAGAACACAAGTAAAATAGGACAATAAGAAAACGAAGTTTGCAGAAAACCTTAGCTAGCAGACTTTAACATTTTTAATTTGAAGGTATGATATAGGACCATGCCCATAAGTTCACTTCAAGCTCCGTATCTTCTTATAGAACCAAGCTTATCCAGATAAAGGGAAAACATAAGTAGAAAAAGAAGACAAGGACATGATAATTTCGAGATTTAGAAATCATCCTATAGAACTTACTGAGTCTAAAGTAGAACACATCACCAGAATAGGGTAATGGGCAAGCTCGATCTCTTTAGTGAAACAATTTTGAGTTAGTGTTGAGTTATTATTCGAAACCTGATCAGCATTGTCAAACTTTGAAATTCTTCATTAAAAAAACCCAATTTTTTTTAAAAAAATCAAAGTTCTGCAAAATTGAAAATTGGGGGTAAAATGAAGTCTACAAAACATGGAAATGGTGGTTTGGAAACGAGAACTCAGAACTCCGTACAAACATAAATCATCACCGTTCGCATTCATTGTTCGTATCCGTTGATTACAAATAAGCGATTCAGACTTCACAACCATTTTCTTTTTTCACCAGTGGAAAAGTGATATTTTTTTATGAATAGTGAAAAGAAAGAGAAGAAAACAAACGTCAGCAGCAGCATTAGCAGTTTCGGATGGCTTATGTTGTTGAGACGGTTTCCAGTAACCGATTCCGCCGAATCGGGTGACGGCCTCCTTCACAGACTCAAACGGCGCCGAAGCATCTATCTCCGCTCTCAAACCTGATTCGCTTATCTCCGACTCCATCTCAGGGTTAGAGTCAACGGGAACTAGAAGAGGGATTATGAAACGTAAGGAGCAGAAAGAAAGAGAGGTAAAATGAAGCAGACAACAGTTCAAGTTCTTGAGACGTTTCAATTGGCAAGGATGTTTGAACACCAAAGTGTACGTTATGTAGGTTCCATTTTACTGAAACGGCAGCGTTTTGACCACCCTATTTTTTCACTTTGGAGGGGGAGGAGCAACGTTTAGTTCCCTTGTCCGCAGGTGAGTAAACTAACGATTTGAAGGATGTGGGCCCCGCATTCCAGACATCTCGACGGTCTCTCTATCTCTCGCTCTCTCTTTATCTCTCTCATGTTTCGTATTCGAAGGGCGCGCAAGTTGTATTTTCTTTGGCATCTAAAAGATAAGAGAAACTCGAGGTTGTCCCTTACCAAGGCAAATCTAAGAGAGATCATGAGACGCCCATAAAAGGGAAAGGTGAGAAAATATTAGCTGCAAATTTACTGAAATTTCCTGCTTACATCCAATTAATTATACACACCATCCAACGACTCCAAATAAAAAACATTATACTCTATGCAAAAAAAAAAAAAATCATTGCAATTTTATCATTCTATCTATATTTAGGCAATACGTCTTGATTATATTGAACGATTACACCCTAATTTTTCTCAATACTTTTTCTAAATTTACTTGCTAGGCCTCTGATTTTGTTGTTTCATATTTAATGCTTCGCTAATGAATTCATAACTAATATTCAATAAAAGTAAAAATTAAGTGTTAACACATTTAAAAATTAAATAATTTGAGCGTTAAAATTTAAAAGTTGAATGTATAATTCTCACAAAATTTTTTAAAAATGCTAAATTTAAAATAAAAATATAACGATAAATTATAACGATAGTGATAATTATGAGCAGAGATTCTGCATCTCATGAGATTTTCCGTGAGGTAAATTTTTCTATAATTTTTTTAAAAAATAATTTATTAAATTATAAAAATAAAAATATTTTATGTTATAAATTAATAAATATAAAATACACATCTAATAAATATATAAACTTTAAAAATATATTTAATTTTTTCGAGTTCCATAGGATCCACTTCAGAATTTTTTTTTGGAGAGTCACAAGATGAGGGTATAATCTTCATCGGGCAAATCCTAGTGGAGAATGAGAAATTGATAATAGTTACAATGGTAATAATGATGGTGACAATAAAGATTCTTTTAATGGCCTTGGTCATTGAAGTGTATTATAGTAGAAATAATAATTGAACAAAAGATGTATTAATAAATGAAATAATAATGATAAATTTTTTGTTACTTTTTAGAAATTATAGTTTTTTCATTTTGTAATATATTAAATAAGAGCTTTTTACTTATTGTTAATAATTAAATATTAAAAATATTGTGAAATACACTTAAACCATTAATCATTTTAAAAAATATATTATCAAATAAATTAAAAAATTAAATGTCCAATTTTTTTTTTTTATCTTAAGTGTTTAATTATATTACCAAACACTTTTTTAAAGCTTATGACAAATCATGAGAGTAAGATGTCTCGAGTTCAATTTTTAACATTACTGAAAGGTAGTGTATTTGTAATTTGGATATTGATAATGATTTATTATATATCTAAATATACTTTTTTCCGAATATAAAAAAAAATTATAAATGTTCAAATATACTTTAGCCACTGTATGAGTGTGTTTTTATGATGTCCTAATGTGTTTCTAACTTATGCCCATATATTCCTCTTAAAAAATTATATCCATGTATCACCTACAATTATTTTTCAATTTATAATCAATTACCTAATGTTTATTTTGTTAGTTAACATATTTAATATAGCTTTTAAGTATATATTTACCTTATTTAATTTTCATTTTAAGATTCTCAAATAAAATTATATATATATAAATTCCTTTCATCATTAGGTACTAATCATTCCCAAATTTAACTTTTTATGATTAATTAATAAATTTTCCATCACTACAAAATCATGTGCAAGAACCATCGAGACCTGTAATTTTCAGGTTCGATTATGATGTGCTATAGCTATTACTTACTCTCCCTTCTAAAAAACTAATCATTATCCTTAATTTTTTAAAAAAACCTCTTATGCAAGAAAAAAGATTGAAAAATGGGAAAAAAATCTCATATACTTCTTCCGTTTTAAATTAGATATCGTCTTGAAGAAAAATTGTTATTTTATAATACTTGATATTTTATAATTATTAATAAATATTAATTAATTTTTATTAACTTTATCTTTTATAATAATTTATAAAAATAACATAATCTTTTTTATATATAATAATATTTATTAAATATAATTTTTAATATACATATAAAAATTTTAAATGGGTATCTATTAAAGAAGTGAGGAAATATTTAATGATACTGAAAAGAGAAAGGGCTCGTTGAGCAGCATTGTCTAAGTTAGCTGTTGCATGATAAGAAATTAATAGGTGGAGATTAGAAAGTGAACAAAACGAGAAAGTGAATGCCGTGTGGGGTTCCCTTCCATCCTCAGATTCGGTTGACGACATTAATGAAAGCCGATATATATTACCATTCCTTTCTTTCCCCCAAAAACATAAATAAATTCATAACATAATAATGAAGTGACCGTTGAATGAAAAAGTCATGAATCTTTGATGGATCGTTCATCCATCGCCAAAAGTTTAAAAGCTACAAAGGAAAGTATAAAACGACGTTGCTCCATTTCAAACCAATTTCTTACAATTAAATTACGGGAAATAAATAATATACAATTTGATGTATTTTGGAAATCCTAGTGGATCGCCCCGTCGAATCAGATTAAATTGAGAATTAAGTGACGGATTCAATTAGGTCTTATTTAATTTTTAAATTTATTTTTCTTACTTTAAATATATACTCAAAAATCACTAAAATATTAATTTTCAAAATTTTATTTAACTTAATCAATCAAAATAACTTGTTAAACTAATCAAATGAAAAAATTAATCAATAAACTTGTTCATTGACCAATATAATTTTAAAATTTTAAATTTTATGAGATTTTTTTTGCATATCTATTTTGACATATTTTTACAAAAATAAATGTATTTTTTATTTATGAAACCAATAAACCGAGGCATTATGCACTATAACCCTCCCTCTTTTATAATTATCACAATATATATATATATATA
>CATIWR010298243.1:0-18230 GCA_949677035.1 Omphalea diandra
AAAAAAAAAAAAAAAATTTATATATATATATATATATATATATATATATATATATATATATATATATATACGCACACACACATAAATACACACACACACACACACATATATATAGCGAGTACACATATATGGTCCCATAAGATGTGGTCTCTAAGTGGTTTATTTGGCATCATTTTAAAGTGCCAAAAATAGCGACCACAAACTACCACATTTGTGATGTCAAAGTGGTAGTTAAATCATGTATTATTTTTTCAAATAGGGATTAAATAGCATGAATGATGGCCATTATTTTTAGTCATTGTTTCATCACTAAGTGGCAGCCTGTTTCAATATACTTTTCTTGCTCTTTAAGTTGTAGTAGAGTGTAGCTAAATATCTACCGCATGGTACAAACAGAATTAGTGAAAGGCTAAAAGTAGAATTCAATTAGATGATGGAAGAACATGTTTCTAAGGAAGTACATAAGCGCCTCAATGAGATCTTATCGAAGAATGGAGAAGCATTTTCTTGTAGAACTAATGAGGTGAAAGAACTAAAGGAAACCCCATTCCTAATAATATTTAAGATGATATATTTGATATAGATGACTAGTACAAAAATAAGGTTGTGAAGGATATAAATGGTGTAACTGTTGTGCTATATGAGGATGTAAGAGAAGTGAAGGAGAATGTTATGATTGATGAGATTTTTAAGTAGTTGGAGAGGATATAAAAGATGTTTGATACAAAGAAAATGGAGCGAAGAGTTGTCATTGAGGAGCCACTAACTTGTAAACATGAAAAGCCCTTATCCAATTTTAGGATGCTTGAGCTCCCTAAGTTTATGAGGACTTAAGATGCATATAATCATGTATGCTCATATGTCTCACTATAAAGGCTACCTAGGTCTCGATTGAGACTATGTTAGAGCTATTTCAATTTTCACTAAAGGAGTCAATGAACATATGGTATTTCAACCAACTTAAGATGGTAAGGAAAATTTGGGAGGAGTTAACTCAAGTCTTTCAAAATCATTACTTATGCAATTCAAAGCTAAAATTCAATCTTTTAAGATTTAGAGTCATTAAAATAGAATAGCATTGAAAGTTTTAGTGATTACTTAAGAAGGTGAAAGAAGATGGTTGTCAAAGTTAGGACAAGGCCATTAGCAGGAGAATAAGTAAGGATGATTGTTAAGGGGCATTACTAAATATTGGCACTAGAATTAAAGGGATGTTGGTTAGGAGTTTTAAAGATGTAAGAGAGATAGGGCTGCAGGCTGATGAACTAGAGTTGCATTTAAAAAAAAAGCAATATTCTAAAAGAAGGAATTATCAACCCCAAGGACAAGTGAAGGAGAACAAAATAGTGGATGTAAATGCAGTATGGCTTGTAAGGCAGTTTATGGATTTGAGGATGTCTATGTCCAAAGCTTTTGATAGGCTATAAAAAAAATGAGTATTGAAGCCACTGCCATGCATGTCGCTCGTAAATCCTTTGCTAAAGGGTATGATGCAGATACTTATTATACTTTTCACTAAGGTATTAGACATCACATTAATGATTATTTCATCTTAAAGCATGAGATCTAGGACCTCATTAACTCTAAGCTATGGTCTCACCCACTTCTAGGAAACCAAGTATTAGGAAGGAATCTTCTCTTGAACATTCATAATGTTCCATCTTTAATTTGAAGGACCTTTATGATAGACTTTAGGATTCCTGAGTAGTTTGTTATGATAACTTTTGAGGAGTCATCCTTAGATGTTATTGTTGCCATTACTTTTTATGTCATCAATCCATGGGAGAGTTGAAAAGAAGAATATAAGAATTTGGAAGGATAGCAATGAAACTACTGAGAGGATAGTTCATACAATGAGGTAGAGGAACTCAATAAGAAGAAGATAAGCATCTACAAGGATAATGATAGAGAAAGTTGATAAGTAGGTTAGACATATCACAAGAATTTAGAAGTATTACCTATACAAGCAATAATACAAAAAGCCTAGGATAAAAAAGGGTGTGGAATAATCATCAATAAAGGAGAAGGAGGAAAATACAATCTCGAGGTACTTGAAGAGGAGCCACACATAAATCAGTGTATGAGAGTTACTGATCATATTAAAGAAACACAATAAAGCCATTATAAAAGTAGTGTCCAATTAGGTTATCTCAAAATAAAAGTAGTAACCTTGGTTAAAGATCCAAATAAATGGATGATAGTTTACTCTGATGAAGATTTACCTCCCAAGGGACAAGAACATGATATAACATTATTATAAGAGTCAAAGTAAAAAGAAAATGCACACTATATGTCCTGATGGCTGATGGATCGAGGATCAATATATGCCCCTTGAAGTTATTACCAAAGTTTAGAATGTCTATGATAGACCTAGAAGCATCTGAAAGTATCATTTGGGCTTATGATGATAGTAAAAGGCTAGTTGTAGGGATCCTTAAGACTATAGTAAAGGTAACGGTTATGGAGACCATAATAGAGTTTATAATATTAGACATCTCAATTATATTTTCATTACTATTAGGGAGTCCATAATATGACCCCTTATGAGGAATGCCTTCCATATTACATTAGAAGGTGAAGATTACATATAAGGGTAAAGTGGTTACCATTCAAGATGAGGTTGGGGAAGTAGTGTTGTTGAGAGGTTTCTAAATTGCCAGAATTACTGACAATTGATTGATCTTAAGGTAACAAAAATCATGTGAGGGATGAACTTTCTTCTTGAGCAAGGACTCGGTAGGAATGTTATAGGTGTGCTCGAACTTCTAAATATTCCCACTCAGATAATTAGAACTAAATTGGGTTATAAGGAAAGTCATGCCAAATTAACATTAGATACCTCCTGAGACCTCTATCAGAATACTTTGTGAAAGAAGAAGAAACGGTAAAATAGGAAGAAGAATAGTCCAATCAAAAGAGGAATCACTTGATGACTTAGAAAAGATCTTTTCCAAACTGATGCAGATTAGTGAAATAGAGTCTGGGCATTAGAATTATCATGAGACATTTGAAGAAGAAGATCAAAAGGGTAAGAAGAAAAAGAAAAAGAAAAATGCCATATTCTTCAAGAAGGAAGAAGATGAATAGGAAGACTCTTTTTGGACTTTGCAAAGTCCATGAGATGATTGGCCTTGGAAAGAGATACTTGATCTCATCAACAACAACTATAACCAATAAATGAGAAAAATGAATGTGGTAGTTGAAAAAGAATTGGTTGAGCCAACTATGCAAGAGTCACATGATGATTGAAAAAGGGGTTAAATGAGTTAGGTAGTATGGCTAAAGGAAGGTATTAGGTAGTATGGCTAAAGGAAGGTACTTAGGAATTCATTTGGTGAATATTAAGAACATGATTGTGAATTTCATTAAAATAATAGAGGATAAGGATTTGAAAGAGTAGTCATTATGAAAGAAAGAAGTTGAATTGGATTGGATGGCATTGTTGGAAAGTTTTTTGAAAGTCAAACTAGGCATAAATAAGATGTAATAAAAATTTAAAATAGCATTGAAAGCCATGGCTAGAACTAAAAAGATGAAGGCAATAGGCAATGAATAGCCAAAAGATGGTGATCCAAAGCCTCCCCTAAAGAAGGGCAATAAAGTAGTTGAAGAGAAAAAAGAGAATTAAAAGTAGCCCAATATTGAAAAGACTCTAAATTTACCCTTAGAGGAATCCCATGTCCTTGATTTTACTAATGTTCTCATCTCGAGCTTTTTCAAGAATGATCATGTATTCATTTCTAAGTTTAAAATAATGAATGATGAATTTACTTAATTGTGTGATGTCTTTCCTGATAATACTATGCATGGCATTCATGGTTTCATAAACATATTTAACAATAATTTTATGCATACTACTACATTTAATCTTGGAACATAAGAAAATTCTAAATTTTGTTAATCACCAGCGACATCAAGCTTAAAGACTGGAGAAAGTTTTGTTCATAGTTATTTTATGAGTTTAACTTAATGTTAATATATGATTAAATTAAGTTATTTTGGATTTTTATGTCATTTCCAACATTTAGACGTTATGTAAATGTTTTAACAAGTTTAGAGTGAACTAGGACCAAAATGGGCAAAGATGACAACTTTAAGGACCAAACTAGATATTTGACAATAGTGGAACAAAGGCATGCTGTTACGCCTACAATTAAAGTCAAAGGATATGACTTCCTTAAGGCAAATTATGTTAACGTGCCTGCGACTCCTATCACTAGTTGCGACCTCAGTGATTCAAAAGCTATGTTTTGGCATATGTTTTAACTTTTTTTAAACAACATTTAAGGTTTTATAAAGAAAGAATAGAGAGGCAAAAAGAAGCTTTTTGAACACTCAAAATAGACATTTTAAAGGAAGAAAACAAGGAGAAACAACATATAACTAAATATTAAATGCAAGAGTGCTAGAGAACACTTGATCAAGAAGGAAGAAGAAAAGGAGATTCATTAAGCTAATTGGATGATTTCATCTTTCCTTCTCTTAAGCTTATTACCTTTGTCAAAGATGAAGCTAATACTTTTAGATTTATCTTGTTTTATTAGTATGTTAATCAAGATCTTTGATTTAAGACTATAATGTATCTAAGGATATTTATTGATTTATGATTTTAAGGACTATATTGGGATTTTATTCTTTTATGAGTGAATGATTCTTTAGACTAATACTTGTGATTGCTTGGCTACCAATTACATGATTTGTGTTTTGTTTATAGATCAATAGATGGTAAATTGAAATATATCTAAGATCACCCCCCTCCCCCTTTGGGTTAATTAACAAGTAGAGATAGCTAATTAAACTATTGTTATCATTTAAAGGATTGTTAGATCTAAATGAATGATTTATTTCTAGTTCACATTGAGAGATGGTTTTATGAAATATGAGTACAAATTTAAGTGATTATGTGAGAGACAGAACTTAATCACTACAAAAATAATCGATAGTTGCAACATTTAATCCAACATAGAATTAAATGATTAATGATTTTATGATTTTCCATTGGTGAGATCAAGTGTCCTCAGTGTTTTATCGTGAGATTTTCTTTCTCAATTGCTTTTTTCCTTTTGCCATTGAATTATGAATTTAGTTTATTTTCTTTGCATTAGTAGTTTAGACCATATCTCAAGTATTCATATTTCAAATAAAAATAAAATTATCGCGTTTCAATACCTGTAGACCTTGTCTCTATAGGACAATATCTACACACACCCTTGTGCACTATATTACTTTGATCACCATTCTTTTATGGTCTTTAACAAGTTGATACTTGTTAAAGGTGGGATATAAAAGGATATTTAAAATATGAAAGATATTGAGTGATATGAGATCCTATCTCACTTACATCCAATAAAATTGGAGTTGTTGTTGGGGACATGGTGCTCTAATATTGAAAGATTTTATTCAATTATTAATTTGAAATTTTTTGTTTCTTTTTGTTTGATTTCAAGTGCAACACTACATCTTGCATATGAAGGACTAAAAGTCTAGATCATGTAAAGTGAATTCTTGAACCTTTTGATCCTGAGATTGAAAGAATTCTTACAGTAGGTATAAGGTGACAAAGATTAGAAGAGCATAACAAAAGGAATCCAATAGAAAACAACCAAAATAGTAAGTGGTTTATAAGGGACTATGTTGTTCCATTGCAAAATGAACCACAGTTTGAAGTTACTAGACTAGTTATTAATGCCAATAACTTTGAGATTAAGTCTACAATTATTCAAATGGTTTAAAGTAATCAATTTGGAGGTCTACCACATGAAGATCGACATTCATAAAATAATCTTTTAGGACGTTCGTGATACTTCCAAGCAAAATGGCGTCTCAGACAATGCAATCAAATTGGGATTGTTTTCCTTTCCACTTAGACACAATGCCAAATCATGGCAATATTCATTGGATTCAAGCTTAATTACCAAATGGGAGCAACTATCATAAACTTTCCTAAATAAGTTTTATCAACCAACAAAGATGGCTAAATTAAGGAATGACATCTTTGCTTTTTCTTAAATAGAAAGAGAGACTCTCTATGAGACGTGGGATAGATTCAAGGAATTATTAAGAAAGTGTCTTTACCATGTTTTATCTAAGTAACTTATATTATAAACCTTTTATAATGGTTTGAGACCTTTAAAGAGCACACTAGATACAACTATAGGTTGAATTCTAACGACTAAGATGAAAGATATAGCCTACCAATTGCTTAAGGATATCTTACCAATGGCCAATCGAAAGATCCATGCCAATGAAGGTAGAGAGAGTTATATAGGTTAATCAATTAATAGCTTTACAAGCCTAAATTACCTTATTATCCAAGCAAATCAATGCCATGAATTATTGTTGGCCCTAGGCACCAAGAAGGGGGGTTGAATTGGTGTATAAAAAAATTAAAAGTAAGGGGATAGAGAATAGAAGAAAATGAGGCATACGATTTATAGTGGTTCGGGTATAATCAACCTTACATCTACTCCCAAATTCTATGTAATTTGGTGTTCCACTAACTCAGAATAGTGTTTCTAAGCTCACAAACCTAACTTTTACACTTTGTGTTTTCAAGGCTCACACAACAACCTTTACACTTTGTGTTTTCAAGGCTCACATAATAACCTCTCTTACAATTGTTTTTTAAGGATCACACTAGAACCTCTCTTAAGTGTTTTCATAGGTTCACACTATAACCTTTCTTACAATTGGTGTTTAATGCTCACACCCAACACTTACAATCTCATAAAGTAAGAGAAGAAATTGAGTAGCAAAACATTGAGAGCTTTTAACACAAGTAATGAATTCTCTAACTTTCTTATTTATCACTGTTTGGTGGAGTATTTATACCCCTTATCCACCAAAGAGACGTTAGACTTTAAAGCTCAACAAATCTTCAAGACATGCTAGGCAGATTTTACATTAATTACATGTCAAGCAGCAGTCGCAGTCACAAAATCCAAATTCCATGTGGGAGCCAAAAATTACGATGGAAAAACCTATTTATGTCTAACAGCTAGTCTAAGTGGCATCTTCTCATTGGTCGATTAGGAAAATATAGTCGTTGCATTCTAATTGCCCACAAAAGTCGAAGTTGTGATTCCTCTTTGTACAGGATGCGACTCAGGAAGTGAATTCTTCTATTTGAAAGATAATATTCTTCTTTTTGAATCGCGGTCGCTACCCAAAATGTCGCCCTTGCTAATTTTGTTCTTTAGCGGATACTTGGGACACTTGGGATGTTATGATTATGGATTGGCTTCCTTCTTTAATCACTTTGAAAGTTGCGGTCGTGATTGAGGCATGACACAGGTCACGAATTCGTTTGTGACTTTGACACTCCCATCTTTGAATGAATTGCAGCAGCGATGACGCCCGCGAATGCCTCTGACCGAGTTTCACCCTTTATTTCAACTAGGTTGCGGTCGTAAATTATAGACCACTGACCGCGAATTTTGATGAACTTTGCCTTCTTGAAGATTATGCAATCCTTCTAACTTCTAATTGAAAATCTAACTTTATTCTGCAAAACAACACTCAATTGATACATTAGACATGATCAATCTCCTTTGTCAAGATCAAAAGAGGTCCAAGACTTAGGGTTAACCACCCTAGTCTAACAATCTCTCATTTTTTTATTTTAACAACTTAGATTGATCCTAAGAGAAAACAATGCAGAAATGTGAAGTTGGAGTGATAAATTGTTCAAATGTGTACTTAGAAATTTAAGAAAATTTTTCTAAGTAAGACTTTGAGACCATAATTCTAAGTATGACGCTTCTATGTCCTTATGCTCTTATGCTCCACCTCAACTAATGCCATTATTTTTCTTTCCCCTTTTGATTCATTCTAGATTCTATCTCTTCCCCTTTGACAAGATTAAAAAGTGGGTATAAGGGAAAAAGATCAATTGCAGAAGTAAATAAGTAAACATAGGGAGCAAATGCATAAACAAATGAAGTAAAGCAAGCACATAACACATAATTTGAGTAAAGAAACAACTTTATATATATATATATATATATATATAGTTGGAAACGAGTTTGTGGGATCACATTTTTTGCAAAAAAGAAAAAAAATACAAAAGAAATACTAAATTAGAAAGTGGGAGAATCATCTTTAGAAAATCTTCATATTCACCTTGATCTTCACCTTTAGCCTCATATGCATCCTCAACTTCATCATTGCCTTCTTTTTGTTGAGTATCATCAAACTCTGTGAAGTTCGGAAGATGGCAAGGAGGGGCTCCCAACTTCTCTTGCAAATCGATCATATCACTATGAAGATGAGAGATAAACAAAAATCTCCTTTTCATAATCCTCATCAACTTATGAAGCTTGTTGTTGATGGTTGTAAGGGAGAGTTTAGCCTTAGGCTTTGGTTGAGGAGGGATGGGTGGAACTCCTTCTTCAATAACTAGTCTTTTCCTTTTGGAAGCTTGTAAAGTCTCCATTTTCTTTGCTCCAATGGCACCTAGGGTATAGGCATAGGTGTCCGGGTGAATTGCTTTGGCATTGATGAGATAAGTGAGATCAAGGAAGTTTTATGAAGGAAAAAGTCTTTTGGTGAGGAATTTTTCATTTTCCTCATCAAGTGCTCCTACAAAGCGATAAATTGTTATAATATGAGAAGACAAAAGTAATTGGCTCTTAGGTTTTGTACTTATATGGATCAATTGATCCACAAGATGTCATCCTATTTGAATTGGCTTATTTTCGACAAGGCAGAAAATAAATGCCAAGTCTTTCTGTGATACTTTCTCGTTACCATCACCTCTAGCATTTACAAAAAAGGTGATGATACAATAGAGTATCCAAAGGGGTAAAGTTTTAATGTGTTTGGCTAGGGAGGATCTTGAGTCGTGTTTGGTTTCAATTGAAATTTCCGACCAAAATTTAGAGTAAATGACATTAAGTGCGGAGATTATAAAGGGGATGTTTTCTCCGACTTGAAGATTGAAGAGAGAAGAAAGTTGGTCGAAAGTAATATAAAAAGGATCGCCAAAGGCCTAGAATACTAACCCGTATTGCCCCATTCGTGAATCAGCTTTATGACTCAATTGGACCGTGCACATGAATTCCCACATAATTTCTTCATAACTGAGTTCATCCCGAAAGATGAACTCATTCCAACCCAAATTGCAGAGGAAAGCACAAATCTCTGTGTTGATGCCCAAGGTTTCTAACAAAAAAGGCAGAGGGTATCTTATTAGGGAGGATGATCTTGGAAGAATTAGCCTTGTACATTTCTTTCTCCTCCTTGGTGATGCCTTTCATGAGGTAAAGAGCAGGGGGTGCAGAGGGTTGAGCCACAACCTTGCCTTTGTCTGCTCTGTAGATCTTCTTTGGAGCCATTGCAAAGGATGAAGAGATTTGTATGGTTGAAAAGATTTGAGAGAGAGAAGTTGATGTTAGAAGTGAAGAGAGGATGTTACTAATGAAGGGGGTTTTTATAGTCATTTTAAGTCTCTATAGATGGCTAGAAACGGCTAGAGTTATATTGATGAAAAGATAGAAACAATTGGCTGTTAAATCACATAAACGTCTAGGCAATTACCCTAATTCGTGTCTTCTGCAAATCCATGAGCCGCGAACGTAAATTCTGAAAAATATGAGTAACAAATAAATTTTTCTCAGGAATACGCATTTCAACGGTCAAAAATTTTAATTCTTGACCAAAATTTAAGGTGGAGATTGATTCTCACGACCGTGATTTGATGTTTGACAACCGGGTGAAAAGGATTTGTAATTTTCGACTGTGAAGATAAGATAGCGACCGCAAATTATGAGTTAGTAAGGATAAGAATGAAAAAACAAGTTTTGAAAGAATCAAAATTGTGATCCACTTGGAAAATGCCACACAGAAAAGATAAGACATACAATTAACAAACAACAATAAACACATATAGCAATCATACATATAAGATCAAATTTTCACTTTAGGGAGCTTCCATCAGCATTCCCAATTCTCTCTTAATGAAGTTTAATCTTTCTTTATTGAGAGTTTTAGAGAAAATATCTGCAAGTTGATGATTTGTGTCAATAAACTCTAACATAACATCACCCCTATAGGGAAATACTGTCTAATATCTATGTGTTTGCTCCTAGAGTGTTGGATGGGATTCTTAGAAAGATTAATAGTACTAGTGTTATCACATTTAATAGGAATGTGATCAATCACTTTGCCAAAATCCTTCAATTGTTGTTTCATCTAAAAAACTTGGGTGCAATAACAACACGCAAAAACATACTCAGCTTCTGTGGTGGATAAGGTAACTGACACTTGCTTTTTGCTAAACCAAGATAGTAGGCATTCTCCTATAAATTGGCAAATCCCAGAAGTGCTTTTTCTATCTAATAAACTACTCGCATAATCTGCATCCAGATATCATATGAGACTAAAGGATGAATCCCAAGGATACCATAACCCTAAGTGAATTGTGCCAGGCAAATCCTTAAAATCCCTCTTAGCAGCATTTGAATGCAACTTTCTAGGAGAGGATTGGAACCTAGCACACATGCATACACTAAACATGATATTCGGCCTAGAAGTAGTAAGATAAAGTAGAGATTTGATCATACCTCGATATCTCTTTTCATCTACCGTCTTTCTCGATTTATCTTTGTCTAGTTTGATGGTACCACTCATGGGGGTTTTGGCTACTTTGCAACGATCCATGCAAAACTTCTTGAGTATTTCACTTGTGTACTTGGCTTGGTTTGATGAAGATCCCTTCTTTGATTTGCTTGATATGTAGACTGAGAAAGAACTTGAGCTCTCCCATCATGCTCATTTCAAATTCCCTAGTCATACACTTAGCAAAATCCTCACAAAGAGACTCATTAGTAGTAGAAAAAATGATATCATCAACATAGATTTGTACAATTAGTGTATCATGCTTGTGTTTTTTAACAAATAGTGCAGTGTCCACCTTTCCTTTTTCAAAATCATTTTTTAAGAGAAATGAACTAAGCCTTTCATACTAAGCTCTTAGAGCTTATTTCAATCCATATAAGGTTTTGTTTAATTTAAAAACATGATTTGGAAAACAATCAAAACCAAGAGGTTGTTTAACATAGACTTCCTCCTAAATGATTCCATTCAAAAATGCACTTTTAACATCCATTTGAAAAAGCTTCAAATTCATATGGCATGCAAAAGCTAAAAATATCCTAATGGCATATAATCTTGCAACACAGGTTAAAGTCTCATCATAATCTATGCCTTCTTCTTGGTTGTATCCCTTAGCAACCAATCTAGCTTTATTTCTTGTGATAAGACCTTGATCATCTAACTTATTCCTAAACACCCATTTGCAACCTATAATGGAGTGTTCTTTAGGCCAATGGACAAGTTCCCATACCTTATTTCTCTCGAATTGGTTGAGTTCCTCTTGCATAGCAAACACCCAACTCTCATCATCAAGAGCCTCATTAATTGATTTTGACTCAAGTTGAGAAACAAAGGCAAGATTATTATCTAAAGGATTAAGTTATGATCTAGTACCTACACTTTTGGAGGTATCACCAATGATCAAGTCCTTGGGGTGATATTTGGAAAATCTCCAATCTTTGGGTAGATCTTGGCTTGGCTCATCTGTTTGTTGATGTTGTGGCTCCTCATCTTTCTTTGATGATTCACCTCCTTCCTTGCTTTTATTCTCTCTTCTTGTGGTGTCTTCCAATTCTAGCTTTTCAAAATCACCTACAAGATCATTAACAAAAACAACTTTTCCAATATCAAGTTTACTAGATTCATCAAATACAACATTCATAGACTCTTCAACTACTATAGAATTCTTCTTAAAAACTCTATATGCCTTGTTAGAGGTGGAATAACCTAAGAATATTCCTTCATTGGTCTTAGAGTTAAACTTCCTAAGATTATCCTTAGTATTTAAAATACAACACTTACATCTAAATACTATTAGGTATGAAATCTTGGGTTTTCTGCCATTCCATAGCTCATAAGAAGTTTTATTGAGAATGGGTCTTTTAAAAACTCTATTTGTAATGTAACACTAAGTATTAATGGCTTTGGCTTAAAAGTAATTCGGTAAAGAATACTCATTGAGCATGGTCCTAGCCATTTCTACTAGTGTTCTATTTTTTTTTTTCTGCAACACCATTTTGTTATGTTGTTTTAGGAGTTGAAAAATTATGAAAACTTCATTCTCCAAACAATAAGTTTCAATAGACTCATTTTGAAATTCCTTTCCATGGCCACTTCTAATAGAATAAATGAAGTAACCTTTTTCATTTTGAACTCTTTTTGCAAAACTCTTGAAAGCTACAAAAGTATTACACTTATGAGCTAAAAAGGATACCCAAGTAAACCTAGAGTAGTCATCAACTAGGACTAGTGCAAAATGCTTTCCACCTAAGCTAGCACTCCTAGTAGGTCTTACCAAATCCATTTGAACTTGTTGAAGAGGTCTAGAAGAACTTACAACATTTTTTTGCTTTGTGGGAGGCTTGATGTTGCTTTCCCATTTGGCAAGGACCACATGTCTTGTCTTTAGTGAAATTTAGCATGCGAACTTCTACCAACTTTCCTTTAGATAGGCTTTGAAGAAGATTCATGTTTGCATGTCCAAGCCTTTTATGTCATAACCAAGCTTTATTCCTTAAAGACATAAGACACTTAAAAGATTGGTTAGCCAAATTGTCTAAGTTAATTGAGCAGGTATTGCCTTTCCTTTTACCCTTGAAAATAACCTCATCATCCACTAAAGTGGTGACTCGGCATTCCCTAGGATCAAAGGTGACTTCATTACCTTGTCACACAATTGACTTACACTCAATAAATTATATTGTAAGCCACTAACTAATAAAACATTATCAATTAATGAACAACCATTCTTACCAATGGTTCTAATGCCAATTACCTTACCCTTGGGCTTAGGAAGCTTAGTGCTAGGAGGCTTAGTGATAGGAGCACTCTTCTTCTTTATTACCTCAACACTTGAGGTTTGAGATTCCGATGATCTAACAAATGTAGTTTGAGATGATGAGGAGGCTTCATTGAAGCCTAGACCATGTCTAATTAATGGCGGTCTTTATGAGATAATCAATGTGTCCAAGGCTTCCTTTCCTTTGTGGAACTTGGAGATTGAGCTTTTATGCTCAATGACTTCTCCCTTTATAAAGTCATTCTCCTTTCTTAATCAAGCCAATGAAGAAGATGATCTAGAAAGATTTTCCACAGATTTTTTGAGCTCATCATTTGATGCTCTCAAATCACTTACAAGGTCATTGAGGGATTTATAATCATCCTCTAATTTTTGACACTTTTTCTTGTAAGACTTCATTTGTGACTTGTATTTGTCATATCTCATAGTTAAAGCCTCTAAAAGCTCTTCATCTGTCTCATCAAAATTATAATAATAGTGGGAAGAAGTACTCACCTCATTTGTAGAATCTTCTTGTACCATGAAACAAATGTTGGCAACTTATCCTTCTTCTTCATTTTTACTTGTGCTGTCATCCTATGTGGCTGAAAAGCTCTTCTTCTTCTCTTTGTCCTATCTCTTCTTCTTCTTTAATTTGGGACAATCGTATTTGATGTGGCCTTGCTTGCCACATTTATAGTAAGTGACTTCATTGGATCTCTCTCTTAAATTATGAGCTATTTTCTTGAAACTTCTTTTTTCTTTTCTTCTTCTAATCAACTCCTTTATCTTTTTTGAGAGCATTGCTAGCTCTTCTTCTTTTTTGTCACTTTCTTTATCACTAGAGGTAGTTTCTACCTTCTTCTCCTTTGTTAAGGATTTGAGTGCCAAGGTTCTTCTTTCTTTTTTTTTTTTTTTGGGTTTATCCCTTTAGCCCCTTAGTTTCTTCATTTGCTCATCTTTTTGTAAGGCCAACTTATGAGTTAAGAGTTTGCCTATCAACACATCTGTTGGAACCTTCTCGATCTCCAGATTGGACTCTTGGATGTTGCATGCTCTTGCACCAAACTTATCTAAAAAAATAGTTTTAAGGAGTTTTGTGTTTACCTCACAATTGTTGAGAGTACTTCTGAATTTCTTCATGTTAGTGATGATGGATAGGAGTCTATTCATCATTTCGATGATGCTTTCATGGTTCTTCATCACGAAGAGCTCCCATTCCGTCACGTACATCTCCAAACAACTTGATTTAACCAGAGTTGTGTCCTCATGGCAGTTCTCAAGAGTCTTCTAAATGGAATGAGTTGTTTGGCAATATTGCACTCTTCAATCTCTTTCCTATAGAGAGAGCTTAGAAGAATGGTCATTGCTCTCTTATTTTTGCCATTGGATCTCCTATGGGCTTCAACCCAATCTTTCCTTAGAATAAGTTCTTCAATTCCATCCACTACATTAGTGGGTGGCTTCCATTCTTTGACAACTACATCCCAAAGGTCCACCACATCTGTATCAAGGTAGATTTGCATTCTATACTTCCAATGAGTATAGTCAAATCCATCAAAGTGAAGTTTGAGGTGTGAGTGGATTCCCTCTTGTGCCATGAACTTTACTCACCCAATTAAGGCTTGTATGTGAGACTTGGCTCTGATACCACTTATTGGTTCTATGCACCAAGAAGGGGGATTGAATTGGTGTATAAAAAAAAAAAAAGTAAAGGTTAGAAAATGAGGCACATGATTTATAGTGGTTCAGGTAGAATCAACCCTACGTCCACTCCCCAATTCTCTGCAATTGGGTGTTCCACTAATTCAGAATGGTGTTTCTAAGCTCACACCTAACTTTTACAATTTGTGTTTTTAAAGCTCACATAATAACCTCTCTTACAAGTATTTTCTAAGGATCACACTAGAACTTCTCTTAAGTGTTTTCATAGGCTCACACTATAACCTTTCTTATAATTCGTGTTTAATGCTCACACCCAACACTTACAATCTCATAAAGAAGAGAAGAAATTGAGTAGCAAAAGCTTGAGAGCTTTAACACAAGTAACAAATTCTTTAACTTTCTTATTTATCATTATTTGATGGAGTATTTATACCCTATACCCACCAAAGAGACATTAGACTTTAAACCTTAACAAATCTTCAAGACATGCTAGGTAGATTATGCATTAATTACATGTCAGGCAGGAGTCGCAGTCACTACTAGTTAATCACGATCGCGAAATCCAAATTTCCATACGAGAGCCAAAAATTGAGGTGGAAAAACTCATTTATGTCTAACGGCTAGTCCAAGTGGCAGCTTCTCATTGGTCCATCAGGAAAATATAGTCATTGCATTCTAACTTCCCACAAAAGTTATGGTCGTAATTCTTCTTTGTACACGGCGCAACTCAGATTGCGAATTTTTCTATTTGAAAGACAATCTTCTTCTTTTTGAATTGCGGTCTCTACCTAAAATGTCGCCCTCACAAATTTTGTTCCCTAATGGAAACCTAGGACACTTGGCATGCTATGATTATGGACTGGCTTCCCTCTTTAATCACTTTGAAAGTCGCAGTCGTGGCTAAGGCATGACACAGACCACGAATTCATCTATGACTTTGACACTCCCATCTTTGGATGAATTGCGGCAACGATCATGCCAACAAATCCCTCTGGCCGAGTTTCACCCTTTCTTTGAACTAGGTCAAGGTCGCGAATTATAGACCACTGACCACGAATTTGGATGAACTTTGCCTTCTTGAAGATTATGCAATCCTTCCAACTTTCAATTGAAAATCTAACTTAATTCTGCAAAATAAGACTCAATTGAAATGTTAGACATGATTAATCTCCTTTATCAATATCAAAAGAGGTCTAAGACCTACAGTTAACCACGCAAGTCCAACAATTACAATGGCATAACATCTCCAACTAGGCAAATGAATTATTATAAGCTTTATGGAGGAGGTGGCCATGTGGCTACGAGTGTCAGACGGGTAATCCATTTAATTCTTGAAGTATCGAGTGTTTGGTTTATAATTTCATATATTTTTTAGTTTAATTCTCTTAAAAAAGTTAAATTTCATTATTTAATTTAACCTATAAAAGAACCTTATAAATATCTTTACATCTTTGTAAGGTTAAAAAGGACAAAAGTGGCTAAAGATTAAGAAAATGCAACCTAAATTTTATTTTTAGTGCTATTAAATTTTTTATGCATAACTCCCTTTACAAAACTCTAAATGAGGTAATTCAAAAGGAATTAAAAAGCTAACACATAGGTCTACAAATTTTATGTTTTGTGCTTAAGCTAATTCAATCATCTTCAAGGTCAAAGATGAGTTGAAAGTGAACATAATTATGTTGCATAGCCATACGCCTAATAATCAAGTCGGTTGAAATTTATCTTCAACACACGACCTTAAAGCATGGTTATGCACTTTTGAGACATAGCCATATACCATATAGAATGCATGGAATCACAAAAATACATGGTCATGCACCCAAGAAACATAGTCATGCACCCTTAGAAAGCCAAAAATACAATTTTGAATGCCTTCCAATCTCTTACTTTTCCAACCCCAAGGTTTCTACTTAGTAAACACCTTAGAGCATTATTTAAGGATGCAAAACCTTATCAATTGGGCATTAATAATCATCAAATAACCATCCAAAGAGCCAAGAACTCAATCAAGTAAGGGTTAACGAACAAAAGGGAGCAAGAGGGCAATCATTTCAAAGCTTAAAGAATTGAAGTCCACGACTTCCACTATCATTAATTTAATTACTCCTCCTTTTTCTTCCATTATGAGCTAATTTTTTATACTGGGGTTGTAGTGGATTTTATTTTACTCTAACAATTATCTAATTTAAGTTTTTTTCATTTTTATTCATCATTACATGAATAATCATTATGTGCATGTTGTTGTTGTTTAATTGGCCCTTAATCATATTGAGCTTTGTGAATCGACTATCAAGAAATGTTTCTCATGAAACATACCTTCAATGATTCCCTTAATCTATTATATGTTGAGAGACCTTAAGGGTTTATTATTATCACGAGGATTTTACATTGTTTGACAATAACAAGATGCTTAACTATTGTGTTGAGAGACCTTTAGTTTAACATGTTCTTGTATGTTAATTGATACCCAAAAGAGATTAATTAATCACCTAAGTAATCTAATAGTAACACTAGATGAAAGAATCAATTGAATGAAAGATTAAAAACCAAAAGTAGTTAACAAGTGAAGTTAAATCCCTAGCTAACTTCTTTTATTAATTGTTTTTGTGACATCCCATTTAAATCATCATTAAACTTCTCTCTGTCTATCCATTATCATTAAAAGACCTGATTTCAATTATTATTTATTTATCATATATTTTTTTCTCACACTATGTCTCTCATTCATAACATAGTAACTAATTACAACAAAGTATACATGGCTAAACCAGCTGGAATACTAATAGACTACATACTGGCCCAACCTCTTTTAGACTGCTAGACAACAACCTCGAAAATTAACTGGACACAGTCTTTAGTTTACTTTTCCTGAAATAAAATTTCATGCAAAAGAGTGAGTTTGCATACTCAGTAAGTAAATGCATAACGATATTTTAATCTCGAATAACATAACAAACATTTAATTATTAATAACTCATCATCATATCCATGCACGAAATAAAGAGTCTTTACTCTTAAATGCCACATAGGTTATCAAAGGTTATTGCCATACATGTCGTCATAAATTGTTGCCACATAGGCTATAGATATCACTGCCACAAAGGCTTTCATTTTTTGGTTGCCACATGGGCTATAAATATTGTTGCCACACAAGCTATAGATCTCATTGCCACATAGGCAATCAAATATTACTGCCACATAGGCTATCAAATGTTATTGCCACACATGCTATCAAATATTATAACCACACATGCTATCAAATATTACCGCCACACAGATTATCAAATGTTATCGCCACACAGGCTATTAAATGTTATCGCCACATAGGCTATCAAATATTATCGTCACACAAGTTGTTATATATATTATTACCATAAAGGCTATCATATATTATTGCCACACAGGCTATCAAATAGTTTTACTTGCCAACCAAATCAAGCATTAGTATTTCAACCAATCAACTATAAATCCAACAAAATTTTAGCAATATAATGACTAATAATAACACCCATTACTTTGGAAGCTCATATCACCACATACTCCCATTCCAAAGTCATAATTTATCAACATCTCATGAAAATAAATAAATCAAGAATATAACAATCTTTCATCTATGTATACCACAATATCATCACATTAAACAACATTTCATTCCATTGAAGTTTATGGCATTTAACCAATCACACATATA
>CATIWR010298256.1:0-28004 GCA_949677035.1 Omphalea diandra
TTTTTATATAAAATATATTTTATATATATATATACAAAAATATATATATATATTTTTTTATATATATATATATATATATATATATATATATATATATATATATATATATATATATATATATATATATATATATATATAAGGTTTTCAAAAATATTAGGCAACAGAAATAAATATAATATTCTTTTTAACCACATCAGAAATACAACTTAATTTCTCATATATAATTTCCTTTAATTCAAGAACTTATTTTTGAAATTAGATTTAATTAATTTTATTTACTTTTATTATATTTATACAGAAAATTTAAGTAAAATTATTTATATTAAAACAAGCTTGAAAGATTTCTTTTTACACAAAGTTTAATTCACTTTGATTCATATTTTTAAAAAAAAAAAAAAAGAAGGCTGAAAGTTTAAATTTCGGATATTGAAGTTAAATGTATTCCTATAATGATATAAACATAATTTTCTTGTTAACCCCATCAAATATCTACTCTATATTCTTATATATAATTAATTAATATATATGATATACAAGTAATATAATATCAAATACTTAGAATTTACGTCAAAAGGTTTCAAAAAAAAAAAACCTGGGGCATAAAAATTAATTTCAAAACTAAGTGGGATTAAATTTATTTATTTAAATCTACTTCAACACAAAGTCCAAATAATTAGTTTTTATATTAGAAGATTTTAAATCAAAAAATAACAAAAAATAATTTGTAAACAAAGCCAAATTAAATATTTTTATTTAATTATATTCCTACACGATTTATAGATTTCTATGACCAAAATGAGGAAATGGTGGTGACAAAATAATTTGTACACGATCTATAGATTCCAAATGGCTCGGCATAGCTGGTTTACAGGGGCAAAACGCGAATGTAAAAATCAATGTGGAAGCAGCAGTCAATGAGAAAGGCAAATATCAAATACTCGACTGCAACCGACCATACTGCGTCGTTCCAAAGAATAAAACAAAATAAATGAAGCGCAAAAGTGTCTATTCTCACATTGTTAATGGCGCAGGCCTACCACTCTGAGCTATACAAACAGACAATCTTGACCCCTTGAAACGACGCCATTTAATGGGACAGGTGACAAATATTCAGAAGGGTAAAAATGTCATTGCAACACATGTTGGTGTTCCGCGATTTACACAATTGCAAAGTTAACCCTCAAGACGACGTCGTTTTCCTCATGAGCCTGCGGGCAACGCATACATTTCATTCTACCACAGACAACCCTTCAATTAAACCTGGGAAGCCAAAAAATCACAAAATCACTTGGAAATTCAACTGAATTGTGCTGTTTGCCGAATTTTGGCTTTTATTACTATATATAGATATAGATTGTGCTGAGATGCACTTGATATAGAATAGAAAAAGTTTTAATTCTCAAAATAAAAGAGGGAGAAGAAGAAACAGACCATGGAACAGGTAAGGACGAAAATGAAGGATTATGGCCAGTAGGTGTGAGCAAAAATCGGACCGAACAGAAAAAATCGATCGAACTGATATAATTTAGTTCGGTTCGGTTTTAGCCTTTAATATAATCGATTTGTTCTGTTATAATTTTTAAAAAATTTGATTTTCAGTTTGTTTTTTAGATAAAAAACTGAATAAATCGAATTAACTGAAGTAATTAATAGATCAAATTAATTTGAATCGAATCAGATTTAAAATATATATAATTTAATTGAAACAAATCGAACCGAATCAAACTTTTTATAAATTGGTTCAGTTCGGTTTATAGATATATAAATTTTGGTTTAATCGGTTTGGTTAATTCAATTTTTTTAAAAATTTTAATTCAATTAATTCGATTTTTTAAAAAATTTCGCTTCGATTTTAAGTATAAAAAATTTAATTTATTAAAATTTGGTAAAAAATCGAACGGAATCGCCGCGTGCTCACCCCTTGGCCAGAAAGCCACCGAATTAGGGCTGTTGACAGATACCTCTAAGTCCAAAGGGGCACGCTGTCTTTGCTATATTTTAATTGCAAACAAATACTCAATCCTCTCTTACAATTACAAAACAAGATTTCGTCAATAATATTATTTAACCCTTGTACTTTATATTCTAAACAATCCAATATATTATCAACTAATACCATATTTAAGGGTAATTTTAAGGTATACCAACTAGAAATTCTGAATCAAGTATATCAACCCCCACCAACCATTAACGAATCCATTTTTCATGTCTCCCACCCCTTGTTTTTTAGCCCCAAACCCATATGGTAATCAAGCAACCCATGTGCTTTCAAGCTAGCTATTTCATTTGTTTTTTCGTTTCTCCCTCTCCAATATCTATTTTTCCAACTCTAGCTATCTTATTATTGGTACATAGTAATTCTGCATTTTTCGCTTATGTAGTATGTATATTCCACATCAATCAATCAAGAACATGTCCCCAACCTTGTCCACATTAAGAGGATCTAGACATCACGTACAATTTTGTGTAATAATATTATCATTTACTAATGCTACTATGAATTATATTTTACTATGAAACTAAATTACCTTCCAATAATTTATCGCAAAAAAAAAAAATGTACTAAATAAATTATTAATTACTGGATAGGCTGCACATGACTTGATGAGGACAGTTTGAGTAAAATTTAACCGATTTGTACATAAAAATCGAATCCAACCTTATTAATGTTGTGATTTAGTTAAATTGTACAATTCTCGATCAATTTAGATCAGTTCATTAAGATTGTTTGAGCTTTATGCTTCTAGTTCCTTCAATTATAAATTTTAATATAAATTATATTAAATTTAATATTCAAATTTATTATACAAAATTAATTATTCTTTAACTATTATGAGTTATACAAATAATTTTATGAAATATTGCGACTTCAATTCGTATATTATGATTTTCATTGAAAAAATGCTCTTTGTGTGTGTTTGTTAGAATCAATTACTTACAGCTGATACATGTAAAGCATGTTTGGCATGAAAAAATCTGATTTTGAGATTAAAAAAAAATACAAGAGATTATTTTTCCTAATATATTATAACTTTTTTTAGATGTGTTTTATGAGTAAAAAATTTGATTTTGAAAAAAGCTTATTTTTTAAACTTTTATCAATAGCAATTTTTTACTTGTAAAACTGATGTTCAAAAAATTTACAATCACATAAGAGAAAAAATTTCTTTTATTCTTTTATCTCAAAATTAAAATTTTTCTAATTGCAATGCCAAACATACTCTTAGTGGGTAGAAGTTTTTCATTAAACAATTAAGAATTAGGTGTTTGAAAAATAATATAAAATAGTGACTGACAGTGGATATAATTTTAGTCAACTGTAATTTTTATCATCTCATATTGGAGCAGTTTTTTGAACCTCTATTGTTTTAAGCATATGTAACTTACATCAGATAAAATATATATATATTCATAACTTACATATAATATATGTAAGCATATGTAACTTATATATAATTATATTTAATTATATATAACTATATATAATACATTTGAGCATATAAAATTTATATATAATATATTTAGATATAAATAATTTATGTGATTTATATAGAAATAAAAGTTGATATACATAAAATATTATTTTTATATATCTAATTATATAATATATAATTATAATAAATATATATCATAAAATTTTTATAGATTTTCAACTTAAAATTCATAAATAAAATAAAATTTTATATAAATATAAATATACAATATATATAAATTGATTATATAAAGTAATTTAATTTAAATAATTTACATTTAAATTTTTAATTCAATTTGATTATTAAAAATTCATAGTCCTTCCTATCTTCAATGGACGGCGTGATTGAAGTACCAGCGAAGCCACGTGAGAAGGTTGGTTTGAGTGAGAGAGGGCCTAAAATATTATGTTGTTACAGATCAACATCCACAACAATATGCCTTTTTCTTGGGACCCCCCTTATGATATTTGCCACCTTTGATCGATGTGATTGCCAGCTGTCATGTCCCGGCCTCCCCACACAATATTTTTCTTTCCCTATTTCGCCCCTGGAATGCCCCACTTATTTACCTAACCACCCTTTCACTTTCATTTCATATATGCTCGATCGGGTTTATTATTATTTTTATTTATGGAAATGATAGAGTTTATTATTGGAAAACCTTGGACGCGACAAATGGAACTATCCCTATTTTGTTTTTCATGGACCAGATCAATTAGACTCAGAATTAAATCACTGATTGATATAATTAGTTTCAAATTGATTTTTGAAATTATATTTTATTTTTAAATATAATAAATATAACTTTATTTTCAATATACTTTAAAATTTTAAAATTATTTATTAATATTTTTAAATTTTTTTCTTCCTGAATCAAATTAAATTAAAATTTCAAATTGATTAATTTCAAAATCAGTCAACTCATAATTCATTAATCAATCCAATATTAAAAATATTAATAATTATCATCTGTATAATGGATAGCTATAACTTATTATATTTGTTATGATTTAAATTTCATAGCATGTAATTCATATGATATAACTGAAGAAAAATCTTCTTAAAAAAAAAAAGAAAAAAATTTTTTTTGTTATAAAGTAAGAATAGGTTATAAAAGTGCATGTAATTATTGCTAAAAAAGGAATAAATTGACAAAAAAAAGATAAAAAATTTTAAAAATAAATTACAAACTTACATATTACACGGTATAATTATAATGAATTTTAAATAAATTTAATATTTTTTATCAAATAATTAGTTAATATGATTAAAAATTAATATATACATAATAATTAAAATTTATTACTATTTTATAAAATATTATTATCTAATTAAGTAAATAAAATAATGAAATAAAATTATAATTAAATTAGTATAATAATAAGTTTATTAGAAAAAAGAAAATTCATAATTTAACTTTTTCTTTTATTAATTTGTTTTGTTTTTTTAGTTTTTTTAACTTTTTTCTTGTTATATAAAATATTAAACATTTATTATGAACGTAAAAAACTATTTATATTCTTAAAATTTTTAAATTATTTTTATGTAAAAAATTTTCTATATTATTGAATTTTTTATATTTTAATTTAGTTAATTGAGAAAATTAAGAGTTTGTTTAATCCTAAAAAAAATTTTATGTTTTCATTTTTTTTACTTTTTTTTTTGTTTCCAAGTTTTCTAAACTTTTCATTTTTACATAAAAAACAGTTTTATTAATATAAAAAACTAATGTTCATTTGTCTAATTTTTTATTTTTAGTTTTCTTTTATAAATTTTTTTTATGAAACTACTTCAATTGATATACACACACGATCTCATAGGTTATTAATAAATTAAAATTATAATTCAATTAAATTGGTATAAAATATGTTTAAATTTTAGTAAAATAAATTTAAATAAAATAATTCAAATTTAGAAAATAAAAAAGAGTAAGTATTAGATGTAGTATAAAAAAAATAAAAATAAATTGTTGATGCTGGATATTTAATTTGCACCTAATAAGTGGAAAATAAAGAAGCCCATGTTTTCCATCTTACAACATTGTAAAGAAAATTTTGAAACATAATTTTCAAGTGCTAGTGTAAATATAGAAAATTTAAAATTATTTTTCAGTTCTCTAATTGGAAATTTTTATTTTTTACAACTAAACCATAAATTCTATTTTCTCAGAACTTTTTTTTAAAAAAATTTCCATAACTAAATAACCCTTATGTATTTAACTATTAATTCATTTATCCAATAGTAATATAAAATGGTAAAGTGAAAATATATTATATTATCATTTATTAAAAATTTATATTATTAATATAATTATTTGAAAAATAATAAATATTCTTTTAAAATTAAATTTGAAATCGAAATTAATTATATATATTATTTTAATAAAAGTTATTAATAGTATTGTATAATAGTGTGTCAAAAACACGCCTTAACATTATCTTAATAATCAAAGGAGTTTGCTAGATCACGTTTAAATTTGGAAATCAGAATATGAGAGGTAATTGTTAAATGGGATAAGGACACAAATATCTGGCTAAAATACTAATAATAAATTTGCCTTAAATATTTATAATTTTTTAAAAAATTGACTTGGACAAAATTTTGACAAATATATGCTCAAAATCCATTAATAACTGAATTGAGCAAAACACAATAAATAAATTTTTTTAACCTTAACAAACTTTCATCTTCATCAATGTGTAACGAATTTTCATCATCAACAATATATGCTCTTTATCCTTTCCTAAATCAACTCCATAAAAAAAAAAAAAAGAATTGTAGATTTGTTACCTAAAAATCAAGAAAATCTTTTTACCTTAACTAAACAGATTCATCAAATTAAAACGTAACATTTTCAAATATATCTACCACCATTATCAATTTTTTTCTCAAACATGATTTTTTTTATCAAATTCATTTATATTTCTTGATGGATCAAACCATTCTTAAGTTTATTCTCACATTTCTTAATGGATAAAATCAATAAAATAGATATTTTTTTTCTCACACACAATTGCATATTTGTAAATCTGTTTTAGAGAGAGAAAGTTTTTCATTATATATATTTGTCATTTTAAAAATAGATTTAATATGATTTTGAATGTTTTTTTTTATTGTTTAGAAAATAATCATGAGTCTTGATATATTGTGGATAAAAAATAGTTAAAAATAAATATATTTGAACTCAAAACCAGTCATAAAAAAGAGAAAAAATTCTAGTGGCTGGAAGTTGAAAGTGATTTTTGTGTTTCTTTATTTTATATAGTCAAATGTTTACAAATAATTGATTTTCTTGTTTATTTTTTGTTTATTATTGATTTACAAATGGTTTATTACTGATTTAAAATTATTAAAAATTAAATATAGAAAATAATTTGTAGGAAAATATTTATTTTTTATTTATTTTGTGTTGATGCAAACAAAAAAAAAAAAGAATGATTAAAACGTTTACATTATATTCAACCTCGAACAAACATAATTTTTCCTCTATTTATAACTAATTTTAGCTCAAAAATATTCATTTGTTAACTACTTTTTATCTAAAATATATAAAAACTCATGTTTTTTTATTATAAGCAACAAAAATAACAAAAACAACTACTACATCTTAGAAAATAAAAACAAAATCCTATATGCATCTCGTCTTCGTTTTTTTCTTTTTTTTTTCATCTTCTTCATTTTTTAGAGAGGGAAAGTTAGTGAAAGAACAAAAATAAAGAGGATAAGCAAAATATGACTAAACGTGATAATATGAGTAAATAGAAACAAAAAATGCACCAAAACTTTAGGTATTGTGATAATAGAGGAATAAAAAAACAGTACAATAAAGAACACAGTCTAACAAAATCAAACGGTGTAACGTGTAAAAATATAAAAAAATTTTAAATTAGTGTAAAAAAGTAAATTTAAATATATCATAATGTCTTTTTATAAACTATGGAACATAAATATTTTTAACAAATAAAAAAGGATGCACGTTGTCAATTTCTCTTGTTAAATATCTAGATGAAATTTGGAGTTATTCTTGGACTCGTGGATATATAATCTCAATAATTGCTATAATAAAATAAAATAAAATAAAAATAATAAAAAATATATAGTGATATACATTTTCTTTATCAAGATAGAGACTAGAGAGATTGGCTTGAAGAAGTGAATAAGTAGGTACTTGCGTAATTAAGTGAGAGAACAGAGGGTTATTACAGGAAGGTGTGTCTATATGATGCCAGGGCTTAAGTTTAAGGTTTTGTGTGCCTTGATTAGGAGCTAGGACAGTTGGCTGTAACAGTTGCATTGAGGTAGACCCTTTGATTCTATAGTAAACATATTGCCTACCTACAGATTGATACTGTTAGCTAGAAGAGAATGATCTTTGCTTTAGCTATAGCTTCATAACTTAACTAGCTGCTTGTTCTTGCTCTTCTTGCATTTGTATGAGTATATTTGTTATATACAAGTGTGGTTGATGTTATAATAGATGTAAATATTTTTTCTACTATAAGATTATTGATATATTGTATATTCTTGGGTTTTTCCTAGATTAATTTCTTGATATAGTTGAGGAATTAAGGGAGATGGGGTATTGGAAATCAAAGGTTCTTCCAAGAATCAAGAAGGTTTTTGAGAAGGATAGTACCAAAAAAGCTGCTGCGGCTGAAGCTTGCAAGTCCTTTGATGGCTCTAAGGTCTTCTACTTCATCTTTTCACATAAAAGAAATGAAATATACACACACACACACACATACACACAAGCGTATTTTTAGTTATATATGGCAGGAAAATATTCATATTTACCCCATGTATAGATATTGTTTTGTTTTGTTGGTTTTTAGGAAGAACTCAACAAGGTGTTTGAGGAGAAAAAGACTGAGCTTCAACCTAAAGTGCTCGAAATCTATGAAGCTTCATCAACTGAAATTAAGGTACTAAATTAATTAATTGCCAGCTGCATGCATACACACACACACCAATCAGACCTAATATATTTAATTTAATTGCTAACGTCATTAATTTCTTTTTGATTGATTTGAACTTGAACCAGGCCTTAATTAAGGACCCTAAAGACGAAGGATTAACGAAGCACTCCGCTTTAGTTCAGAAGTTCCTTGAAGAGCTTGCTAAAATAGGTGAGTTTACTATTATTATTGTTATTTGTATATTGCCCTACTTATAAAATTATTCAATTGTATATTATAAAATTATATATTATAAAAGAGAGAGAAGAATTATTCAATTATATATTATAAAGAGAGAGAAGAGATGAAAATGCAGCTTTCATATTTGAACCCTTTTCCTTCTTTGAAGTACTAATTTGATGAAGGATGTACTAGCAGGGCCAGAGGGATGAGGACAAGAGGGAGCCTTGGCCACCAACCCTCCCAAAGCCCACAAATTATATATATGAAAATTTTATATTATTTTGAAAAATATATGTAATTTATGAAAGTATATTTTTCTTGTCATATTCACTCCAAAAATAAATGACTTTATTTATTTTTCACTTTATTTACTATGAATATTAATAAACTAATAAGAAATAACTTAGTTTATTTCAGTTCTTGTGTTGTTTGTTAATAAAAATAAAAATTTTGATTAACATACTATCTATTTGAATATAAGTTAATCACTGGTGTATAAGATTTAAATTTTTTTTAATTATAGAAATCGGCTAATGGTTTTGACTAAAATCTAATTTTGCTTTTTTTTTAATTAATTGAATATTTATTTTGAACATAAAAATTTAGCAACATATAAGAAAAGTATTTTAAATTTTGAATTTTGACTTCCTGAACTACTAATTAAGCATTCCAATTTGAAGAATAACCTAAATATTAGTAATTGAATGATCATTAATGTTTTTCTTAGTTTATGATACTGATGAATATTTTTTTTTAACATGTTTTAGTTCTTAGATTTTATTTTATAATAGGAGATGAAGAGTTTGTTATACTTTTAATTTTCGCCCTCCAAAAATAAATTTTCTACCATACTAGCTCAGTTTATTACTTCATATTTATTGCTACTTAGTGTGATATATATGATTGCACAGAGTTTCCGGGATCAAAAACAGTATCGGAAGCATCTTCAAAGTATGGACCAGCCTGTGTCTCAGGTCCAATTTTCTTCATATTCGACAAGGTGTGGACCTTTATTGTCGTGGAAGAGAAGGCAGTGGAGCCACCACCCGCAGCAACAACAGCTGAAGTAGAAACAAGCAGTAAAGATAAGGAAATAGTTGTGGAGGAAGAGAAGAAAGAGGAAGTGGAGGTTGAAAAAACAGAATCAGTGCCAGTGGAGCCAGCTCCACCAGCTGCTACCAAAGTGGAGGAAGCAGAACCCACAAAACATTGATAACTAGCAAGAGAGAAGGAAAGATTTCATTATCTTTGTGAAAAATAATTAATTGATGGTTACATAAAATCTATAAATAGAAAAATATTTGTGATTCTTTATATTGTCTATCCTTTATCTTGTAATAATTTCTTTGGATTTGCAATTTTCTTTCTTTTTTAATGTTTTTCCCTTCTATGAAGTTATTGTGATATTTATAATGTAGGAAAATGATTGTGGGATGCTCGATTCCTTCTCTCTTTTTGTAATTTTCCTCATGGAAAGCTAAAGGAAAATGCTCTAATTATAGTTCAATTTTCTCTCCTCTCCCATGTAAAAGGAGGTGAGCTATTATTTTGTATAGCTAATTTAAAAATAAAAATTGATTGATTTTTTTATAAAGTTAGAAAGGAATGAAAGAATTAAATTTGAGACTCTAGGTTGTATGGAGACCAAGGGTAAAGAGATAATTTCACTTAAGGAGAATTCGTAAATTCGAAGAATTCTTTGAATTCACTTGGGTCTCTCTTCGTGTCCCTCTAACAACGGCCATTCTTTGCACTCCGTCAAGGGAGCCATAGATTTTCTATCTTCAACCTCAACCTTAGAAGAAGACCATCAATGGAGAAAAATTTGGAGGGAGAATTGCTGATGATTTCGGCTTTGTGTTTTTTCTTCCTCAAAGCATCAACTGACCATGTAAGTGAGATTAACTTTTGTTTTAAACTGTATTTGAGATGGATTTGATATAAGAATGCATTGCATGTGTTGTGACTGTTGATTAGAAAAAATTAGTGTCGTTGCATGCAATCTGTGTTGTGATGCATTCTCTATTCGAAATTTTTTTTAGTGAAATTAAATAGAGCTTCAAATAGAGTATACACCAAAGCCTAGATTAATTCCATTTAGATTTCGTGTTCCTAGAATTTTTTTGTTGTACATGGTATCAATTTTGTAGTGTTTCATAATAAAAAGTGCCACAGTTAATTTTAGTTTTGTTAGTATGTCTTGCAATTCTAAAATCGTGATTCAATTGGATGACAACTGGCTCCATTAATTGAAATAACTCTTATGAGACAATAGTTATAAGAGATCATGGTACCTTTGTATCCTTTTCTTAATCATATTGAATATGCTTTAAGAAAGAAACAATAATGGAATCATTTTCCGGAGTTAAGAGCTTTTGTGAATGAAGATGGCATGACTGGCTTGTATTTTAATTCATACTACTAAGGATAATTCTGGCATTTGAAAACAATATGAAAATAAGTTAGGTGTAATGATCAATTTCCTCATGTATATAAATTTTTTGTTTGTTCAAAACTTTTCATCGATGTTAAAGATAGATGCAAATAAACTCATACATAAAATATGAAGGAAAAAAATATTCAGTATTAAAGTGAAAAATCAAAATATTCTCAGTTTATATATATATTTATATATATATATATGTTAGTATTGTTTACTTCTGATGTTGTTCAATATATCATATAGACTGAAACAAAAAAAGTTAATTAGTTAAACATCTCAATATTTGGAATAAAAAAGCATCATATCCTAATACCAATAGAACATTAAAAAACAGTTATATATTAACCCAGTTATATTGTTAGGGAAAAAATGAAAATAAACTGCATTATATGATGTTGCACTCTTTGCACTGAAAGAGGCTGAGGCTTGTTCTACAGATCTTTTTCCATATTGGAAGGCATGTTGTGTCATTTTTTGTGATTAACTTGTGTGCTTCCTACCCTTTTGTTTTTCTTTGTCATGGTAGCTTAGCTAAGATTGGGCATTTTCTGTTTTTGTTGTTGCAAGTTGAAGTATTATGTAAGATCATTCCTAGACATATAAAAGCTGCCAAGGCAGTTACCGTAATTAGGAAAACTGTTGAAGACCTTATTGCAAAATGTAAGGAGATTGTGGAGGCTGAGGGTGAAAGAATTGATGATGAGGAATATGTAAATGACAGTGATCCAAGCATCCTTTGTTTCTTGCTCACTTGCAGGGAAGAGGTGGGCATCTGTTATGATTTGTGATATTTTATGCTTGTGATTATCGTGATTTAGTTCAATGCTTAGATGGTTAGAACCATTAACAGATGACTTTAAATGGATAAAAAGATATTTAGTTATATATATGTTAGACATTTCTATGCACTTCAAAATTGATAGAAACAAATCTGTATCATATTTAGAAAAGGTTTCTAACTGTGTAATTATGCATAGTGAGGGTCATGGTTTGCACCATTAACCTATTAGTTTGCTTTATATAAGGTCTTCAACTACTTTAGATCATTTTAACCATTTCCCTCTGATAATTTTCATTTATAGAGCCGACTGTAATGACATATAGGGATTGAATTGATATAATCCACCAATCTTTATGCAAGATATGTTGTTTATCAATTAATCACGACTGAGAATAATTTATGTTGACTGCTACAGGGTTTATGTTTGAAGTACTCTCTCTTTCTCAGTGATTTTCTTAATATATTTTTCACTTGGTTTTTTAGTTCCAATACGATGGGCAAATATTTGTTTTAGGTTTCAAGTGTACAATTATAGGACGACCTATTATCGATGTTAGTTGCTGGCCATGAAACAACCACTTCGGTGTTGACTTAGACATTATACCTTTTAAGTAAGGTAACTTATCTATCTTTAAGGGAAATGTTGGTTGATGTTAAAATGGAATGTGTATTAACTACGAATTGGACATTAAAATTGGATTTTACGGGTTATAGAGATTCACAAACATATCACGTCAACTGTGCTGTTTTTTTTCCTGCCATTGAACATCGTTTGCATATTGACCACAGCCCTAGAATGAGGTTTTGTCCTAAACTATTACTTGACCTTAAATGAAAATTAAGAGAGTAGTGCCTATTAGTGATCAAATGAGTAGGCTTATGCCTTAATTGATAAGATACTATCTAAGAGGAAGCGAGATAATTGAAAGAGCAGTAGAATTCTGCTATGCTTGTGCCATTTGGAACGAAGTCACTAGATACATTGTCTAGGATTTTTTTAATGGGTTTAATCTATCCAGGCACCAGGGCGCAACAAGCTAGGTCTGATTGAGGGATCAGTCCTGATGAGATGATTTATGGATGGTGTTTGACTAATTTATAGGAAGTTCCTGTAAAGTCTCATCATTTGATTAATAGAATAGGGAATATTTGTGACTTCGCATTATAATCCATATATATATATATATATATATATATAATGTTAAAAAGGACTTTCTTCCTTCTTTACTTAATGAAAAAAAAAGAAAGAAAGAAAACTGGGTATGCAAGTGATAAAATTTAGAATTCAGAATGGGTTCATCAATAATATTATGATAGTAGATGTTTGTAGTTTTTTCTGGCTTGTAAGCATATTTAAACTGTATGATTGATTAATAAACCATGTTTGCCTTTTGGCATAAGAAGTTTTATTTGGACGTTATTTTTTAACTTCCATAATGACCAAACTTGTTTCTTTATTTCTCTGCTCAAGTTTATTAACTTCCATAATGGCATAAGAACTTCTATTATGTGCACGAGGAAGAGGTCTGTCCTGTTTTTTATTACGTTGGATTTCAGTTACTAAGAATTACTTATCTTAAATTATTCTTTATAGGATCCTTCCTCACTAATAAAGGCAGAAGAAGAGGTTGACTAAGTATTGCAAGGAAGGCGTCCTGCATACAAAAACATAAAGGATCTAAAGTTTTTGACACGTTGCATAAATGAGTCGCGACGTCTCCACCCTCATCCTCCTGTAGGTTGTTCATTTCCTTCCTCTTGTAGGTTGTTCATTTCCTTCTTCCTATGTGAACTGTTATTGGATTGGCAAAAATAAGAGGGAAGATAAGTGACATGTTAATTTTTCTGTCGATGGGATTATTTGATGGTTTCCCTTTTCAAAATGGTTGTAGGTATTGTTAAGAAGAGCTCGGGTTGTTGATGTGCTCCCACGCAATTACAGGGTTAATGTTGTAATAGAATCAGCACATAGTATCTAATATAGATAAATCTATTATGGATATGTGATATCCTATGTAATAAGGTTGCTAATTTACAAAGATGAGTATGAAGCAATGCATCTGACTATGAAACATGTAACTTTATTATGCTATTATCTATGAAAAGAAATAGAAATCATTACGATAAAAAACAATTTAGCTTCTATAAATTTTGTTTCTGTCTCAAAACAAAAATAAAGAAAAAAAAATATAGTCATAATATTTGAAAAGAACGTGATATAACCTATTATGGATATGTATTATCTTACGTAATGAGTTTGCTAATAACGATGATTATTATGAAACAATTCATCTGATTATGAAATTTGTCACTTTTTCATGCTATTATGTATGAAATAGTGTAAAAACAATTATGAAATGAGACAATTTAGCTTCTACAAGTTTTGTTTCTATGTTATAATAACAAATTTTTCACAAATTATAGTCATAATATTTGAAAGGAATGTGTGAAATCTATTATGAATATGTGTTATCATAAGTAATGAGATTACTAATTGCAATGATAAATACAAAATAATACATCGAATTATGAAACACGTTGCTTTTTTTTGTTATTATGTATGAAACAATATAAAATGAATTATGAAACTGGATAACTTAACTTCTATAAATTTTGTTTCTCTCCTTGAATAAAAACATGGAAAAAAAACAGTCATCTAAATAAGAAGGAATGTGCTAAAATCTTGTATCTAAAAACATAAAAATGGAAGGATAGTTATCATTTTAAAGGAATAGAAAGAAATATGAAACGAGATAATTTAGCGTCTATATGTCTTATAGCTATCTCAAAAAATAAAAAAGGTAAAAATATGGTCACCATATTAAAAAGTATTGTAGTACCATGACACTATGTAAACAATGCACGTAATTATGAAGCATGTAAACTTTTTATGCTATTATATATGAAACATTATAGAAATAATTATGAAACATCAGAATTTGGATTCTATACATTTTTTTATTTTGCTTTGAAGAGAAAAATTAAACTATTAGAAAAATGTATTCATAAAATATGAAATAAATGGATAAAAACTAATATGGATATGAGAAGTATCTAGATTAGCTGAGGTTGCTAAGTATAAAGATGAGTATGAAAAATAAATATTTTTATGAAACACATGAATTTCTTATACTAATATATATATGAAATGATATAGGTAAAACCATGAAATGAGATAGTTTAGCTTCTATACACCATGTGGTTGTGTCAAAAAATAAAAAAGACAAAAATATGGTCAACATATTAGAAAGAAATATGAAACAATAATACTATGGAAATGTGTTATGCTCCATACATCATATTGTTTCATGTAAATGATGATTATGAAATAATGCATGTCATTATGAAACATATAACTTATGGCATTATTTCTGAAACATCATAAAATAATTATGACATGTCAGAATTTGGATTCTATATATTTGTTTGTTTTGCTTTCAAGAGCAAAGTTAAACTCTTAAGAAATAATGGCCATAAAATATGAAACGAATAGGATCAAAACTATTATGGATATCATAAGTACCCAAATAGAATGAATTACTAAGTATAAAGATGAACATAAAATAATACATCTTATTATGAAACACATTGAATGTTTTATGCTAATATATATGAAACGGTATAGAAAGTAATATGAAATGAGATAATTTAGTATCTAAACATCATGTGGCTATCTCAAAAATAAAAATGAAAAATATGATCATCATATTAGAAAAGAATGTGGTACAATTATAATATGAAAATGTGTTTTGTAAAATTAAAATTTATCATATAAAAGTACATAATAAATTTAATTAAGTAAAAATTAGATTAAATTGAATAAAAGTACAAGTATCATATTAATTAAGCTATAAAACATAATAAATTTAATTAAGTAAAAATTAGATTAAATTGAATAAAAGTACAAGTATCATATTAATTAAGCTATAAACTTAATTCTAGAGTTAATTGAGGTAACTAAAAGTATAAGAATCAATTGAGTATAAATATACACTTCACTAAATTTTGATTTTGACATGAGGTATAATTAAAATCAATTTGTCAAATTACAGTGCAATTGATTTAATTAGAAGTTTTAGATACATTTGAAAATTATATAAAGTTTTGGATTTTTTTGTAATTAAATCAAAATTTCACCATAATTTCTTAAGTAATTTAATAAATAAAAGAAATTTATCACAATTTTACTTAATTTTTATAATAATTGTGATAAATATGATTTTATCATGATAAAGTCATATATTAAGATAATTAATTTTTGTCATACAATTTTTTATTAGAATATTAATTTTTTTTATAATGAGTGATTTGCTATCCTTAGACATTATACATTTATTTGTAAATTAGTATAAACTATGATATATGACTTGAATAAAGTTTTAATAGACTTAGTTCAATTGCTTATTTTTATTATATATAGTTATTTGCTTACAAAATATATTTAATAAGCATTTAAATAAAAATAAAAAATTTAATCAAATTTTACTTTACATAAAATCTGTCAAAAAAATAATTTTTAAGCAAAAATTATTATTTTCTCTTAACAAATTATGAGAAAAAATTGCATAAATAATACAAAAATCTAAATAGATGTTTTAAAATTGAATAACAAAGTACCCAATATCATTTTTAAGAGTAAACTCGAAATCCAAACCAATTCAACCTGAAAATCCTTTTTTCATGCAAGTTTGATTGTGACCAAGCCTGATCCAATCTGAAAATGCCTCAACCAAAACATGATCCGACTAGAAAATGATTCGACTCGTGAACGACCCAATCTGAAATGACTTGATCCAACGACCCGGTTGTCACCTCAAGATTAGAGGTATTTAATAATCTAACTTATCACTTAAAATTAACATTTTTAGCGCTTAACATTTTTAAGATATTTGATAACCTAATATGAGTCTAACTTAAAAGTTTCAATTAAGTCAAGAATCACTTAAAATACTAGGTCAAGATATTTAACTTAAAATAATAAAAATTTAAACAACTGAACATTTTCACTTTAACTATAGTTTTTTTATATATATTTTCAATGGAGTGACTTTTATATTCTTAATACAATTTTAAAGTATCAATAATAAATAGAAAATATCCATAATTATTATTAACTTTCATGCTCTTATAAAAAAAATATTTTGATAATGTGATTATTGTTTCTAATTTTTTTAAATTTTTTAAGTAGCCCTAATCACACAATGTTCATCATCTGGTTATATAACTCTCTGGAAAACCTAATAATACACCATATACATACAGTGATGAGGAATACTGAAGAGACTAACGAGGAAATATCCTGCTCAGACTGCAGTTTGTATCAAATAATTCCAACAATAAGTTGTGCGCAGCAACTTCTGCTATTTGGAACAGCAATACAGATGAAGCAGGAACAAAATCCTGCATAAATTCTCAAGGCTCTTGAATTACTCTAGTTAGAATACACAAGAAAAAAAAATATTGATTTCTTTGGTATGATTAATGCATCAAACTTTGATATATAATGTAATGATTGAAAGAAATCCTAGAGTAGGTTTAACTTTGAATGTTTTAATTGTCTAGTTCTTCAATCTGGCTTTTTCTTCTCAGATGAACCTGAATTTTTGTGAAAATTTATGCCATTTCTGCTTGTTCTTCTCCAACGTTTTGGCATTTTGAGAAAATTATGTGAGCCTTCTCTCAAGGCTCCAAGTTGAAGCCCATTACCTACTAGAATCCTCGTTGCTCCCATTTTCAAAACCTGGCATTCCAATTAAAGATATTTTAGGGAAAGAGTAAATAAATTAAAATTCTTAGAACTTGACTATGAATTTACAAGATTTAAAGGTTCAACTCATAATTGAGATATTGCAGAACAAGCAATTGACAATATGAAATAAAATTTCAAAGAGAAGTTGAAGAGGATAGATAGGCTATTTGTACTGCTTCAATGTTCCTATCCTCATCGTCAAAAACCAGCATCGAGTTAAAAGGTACCCCAATCCTCAAATGAATCCTTTGGAAATGCTCAGTCCTGTGAGTCCAACTAGAAAATATCTTCTGAATAACTAAAAAAAGTTAGCCTAGAAGCCACGTGGGTGATTCAGTATCCTGCATATGAGATAAATAAGCATAACAATACAAGTCAAACATAATATAAGAATGATTTCCAATTAGAACTAGATTTCCAAGAACATATCAAAGGGTTATACCATTCTGAATATTGTGTGTGATCTACTATTACGAACATTCATGTTCATCTCCCCAAAATGTTGATTGAATAAAAAAGTTTCAGAGACTATATAAGCAACCATTTATCGTGCTTTTAAAGTAGCATAGAAGAAACTTAAAACCAGTAATTCATATATGCATCCAAACCTTCTCCTGATTCTATGAGCTTGAGCACTTGTTCAGAATTATTCACAATTTTCTCCTTGAGCCCTGCAACAAATATACCACACTGGAAACAACAAACTTTAAGTGAATTGCGATGCTCTAAGTAATTAATAAAATAATGCAAAAAAGAGTGCCAAAGTGTTTGTTTTTTTGTTTCGAAAATAAAACCTCCAAACTGTCACATTTGCAAATTTTGGTTCTCAAATGCCAAAAGATCATTTATTTCCTCATTGGAAGTCTCCATATAAGAAACCCTTATCAGAAACTCCCTATCAGATATATGTCCCACTAATAACAATAAAGTGTCAAAAAGCACAATTTTCATAAAACACATAATTAAACACTTCATCGGAGCAAAATTACCAAGTGTATTTTGTTAAACACATCTAACTGGACAGTGAATAATCCCTGGATCCTTATCCGAGTTATAGTGAATGTCTTTGCTGCTACTTGTCTGTCCATAAGCAAATGCAGTCCTTGTAGATAATTAGAAAATGATAATTGTTTCACAAATCAACTTCTCCTAATAAATCCACCAATTTTGATAAATATTACCATTGAACCATCAACATCTATTGGTTTCGTAGAAGATAGAGTTACATCAAACATATGTAGAATTACATCAATTTATAAATCATCAAAGGAATAGCTCACCAGGATCTGTAGTCCCATTTGAGGAAACCTCCTTGACACTTGCATTTGAAAACTTGTAAACAGGACCAGAAGCTAGATACAAAAATGATCAAACATTATCAATGTTGATTTTCATTTGAGATCGAAAACAACATAAATTTCAAGAACATTATGTGAACTTTAACTCCAAAATCATTTGAAACTTAAAAGCAATTACACCTTCATAACTACAAATCATAGGATCCTCTGAAAGAAAGAATTGAATATCTATACTGTAAATCTGCATGTCAATTTCCAAGCACCATTAGGCTTTAAACACGAGGAATTTATAGACAAAAATGTTTTGCATAATGCATTAAAGATGTAGAAACTATTTGTGGAAGTGAAAAAAGTGAATTACAGCATGTATTTGTGATTAGTACAATCTAATGAAATTCTCTTGCAAAAAAGGGGGTTGATTACTTGAAGCAGCCAAGCCCAGCAGCCAAATAAGTAGTAAAAATTGTGGCAAGTCTAGTCTCTACGGTCCTACTGATCATCAGATTCAGAGCTAATTTTCTTACCAACTCAATGATTTCAAGGTCGCCCAACACCCCAAATTTTGACAGTCGAAGACCTTCCCAGTCATCTCTATGAACTGGTTGTTCGAGGACATTAGGTGTTATCCCTGAATCTGCAATAAAACAATTGATTCAGGACATAGTTTTAAGTATACGCCATTATGTACGGTAACAATCTAACAATAGTGATACTATGAGTTTAGTAAACAAATTCACAATAGCACCAATGGTCACACTATGACTGCAACACTGACCACCATTAAAATCTTGGTTTAGGATACCTGCACAAACAATCCACAAATCTAATCAAAAGAAAATACATTTACCATGTAATTTTACAAGAACTTCTACAGGTTCTTTAGGAGTATACCCCTCATTCGCATCAAGTATAAATGAGTAGTCAGGGTGAGCTGCTTGTATGGCTTGAAGAACTTTGATTTCTGAATTGAGGTTCTTCCCCATTTTAACCCTCAAAGTCTTGAATCCTAATTGACAATATTTTGACGCCAATTCAAAAGATTCTGAAGATAAAATAGTTGGAAGCTGCTAACATGAAATTAACTAAGACAAATCAAAATTCATGCCAAAAACCATAAGAAAATAAAAACTAGTACTTGTTTAGACTTGTAAATTAGGAACTTAATTGTTATAGTGGCGGCTAAGGTATTTAAGATACCACCAAATAATCTCCATAGTGGCACATCAATACTATTAGCAATGACATCAATCAATGCCATTTCAATTCCAGCCCTGACCTTCATTAACAAAAAAAGCTTAATGAGGACCGTAAAATGATTCCATGGTGTGGAAACCATGAAAACAAAGCTAAAGAAAGTTATTTTTAAAGAAAACCAATCTATCTACCTTTAGAACTATTAGACAAAATGTTAGCAATAGCTTTTGCTAAAACATTAACACATGATCTACAAGAAATGTTGTTGCAACATAAACAATCACTCTAATCTAGAATAAAGGTTTTACTTAAACCATTAAGCTCTATTAATTAATGAAAATCCATTTAATTAAAGCCCAAATCAGGATCATAGCTCCTTGATTCAAATTTTCATCAATTAAGAACCATTTACTTAAAAAACCAATTAAACATAAAGTAGAGAAAAAAAGAATCAAATTAAAAGGTTACCATTCTTATATTTAAACATTTTAAGCATGAATTAGCACTCATAATATTTGAAAAGAGATATTTAGCTAGTTAAGCTTAGTCTAGTTGATCTCATGATGTAGAACACAGGTCCAAACATTATATTAAGCTTTCATCTATTATGTATATTTTCAATGTGATTTCTTTTACATCTGACAAAGACCAAAAAATAAGTCACTAATTTATAGCAAGCAAAGGGTGAGACTAGAAGAAATGCATTGAATTATTTAAGCATCTAAGGCGTCCTAGTCAAATCCTAACCATTACTCACCAAAATCGCAGAAAACAAAATATCATTTTTGGACAAGGCATCAGTCAAAAACAAGGAAGTCATAGCCTCGGCTTATGTATACATATCATAAATACCAAAATTCACCAAAATAATTTGTAAAGAAAACTAACAAAATAAATAAAACTAATCTTGTCGATTATACTCACTTGAGCAAATTCAATTCTTGGGAGAATCCCACCAATCTCCTAAAGCACTAAATTCAACACCATAGGAGAACTGCAACACAAAAGTTCACAATCCTCTCTAGCTTTTGCAAGAGCTATGGTCTAATCATTTACAACAATAGCTGAAGCAAGCACAAGAAGTTCTCCCCAACCCACACACCCATTACTGAGCTCAATTCTAATAGCTACATTCTCCATCATTTCAATCATATCATAATGGAACCAAATTCTTAAAGGAGGAATAAAGGCCAAAGCACTAAAAACGCTAGTTTTGAGGGCCACCGTTTTGAGAACTCCCGATAAAACATCATAAAAACTCACCGTTTTGAGGGCGAGAGCATGGGCCTGCTGCCCGCCAAAGGTGCTGGAAAAATTGAAAGTGGTAGTGAAACATATCCATAAAAAAAGCTTCTACGGTTCAGGCAGATGGTATTCCATTTATAAAGTGCTGCAATGAAGAACAAATATGCTATGATAGTGAATGGCGGTAGAGTCCAAGTGAAGTAAAAGAAAGGGGTGAATTGTCTATTTTCTCCTTTTTCAATTACCTCTTTACCATCCTGTTTGTTTATTATTTAGACTACCATATCACCATCAACTTCTGCACATTCCCGCCAACTGTATAACTATTGGCACTGTTAGGGATGGTTGACCAGTATCTTTAGCAGTGTCCATATGTACGTATTCATCTTTATGGAGTGAATAGAGTAAGTAAGAGAAAAAATCAGAGATAAACTTTTCAATCATGACAAACATCACTTCTGTTACTGAACTACCTTCTTCTTCTTCTTCTTCTCAACCTATAGACCTTTCTCCTTCTTTTAGAACCGTACCCTTAATAGTTACTGTTTCTCATCCTGTAACCTTTAAAAGATCCAACTCTTTTAAAATATACTACCTTTATGAACTTTCCTATATTCCTGATGATAGGAAAATTCAAGAAACTAGCATACCCTTCTTAAATCCTTACGATACCTTTACTAAACAGAAAATCAGTTTAACCCGTTCTATTCGTTCTTTAATTAAACCTTCTGTCAAAAGTGTTAAAGAATATGTCCAAGCCTCTAGTTTTGATCAGTGTCCTATTCAGGCATCTGGTCTTGAACAATTCATTAATCTGGAGATCCCTCCAGAATTTGTTCATCAATGGCTTTCACAGGGATATACACATATGCACTTTGGTGCAATCAGATTGGTTGTCAGTTACCATGGAAGAAAAGGACTTCCTATGTTCGCACGAATTTCCTTATTAGACAGGAGATATTTACAGTATCAACATGTTGTAATTGAGACTGTTGAAACTTCTCTTAATGCAGACATTGTTATGTTCACCTTTTATCCCAACTACAACATGACCCTAAGAGATCCAAATTTGCTGCAAGCTTTACAAGTTCAAATTCAAATAGTGGGAGCACCTCAAGTGTCTTCCTCTACAGCAGCAACCCTTCATTACCAAATGATCTACAGGGTGCAGAATCATTCTATTGACTTGTCTCTTCCTCACGAAGATGAGTCACTGTTGATACTGGCAGAAACTAATAAGGTTTCAACTTGCATCCATGTTCCAAGGCAGATCTCTAGAGAAGAACTCATTAAGTTGCTTCCAGAAGCCTGGATAACTAGCTATGAAAAGCTACACCAACAAGATCAGCCTGTTCAATCAACGGAGCCTATTTATATTCGAAGGGCAGATGGAACGATTGAAACCAGGTTCAAAAGACCCATGTTACCCTTGGCAGATGGGGCTTTGTTCACTACGCAGATGATGATGGAACCATACGAACCTGAACAGAAAGTTCCAATCGAATACTTTTAGATAGACGGTCAACCTGTCTATGCTTTCAAAAGAAACGGTCATTATTATTGGGGTGGATGCGATTGTGATGACTGTTATGCAGATAAACTGGAAGATGAAGAACAGGAAGAAAAGAAGAATAGAAGGGGAAGCTCAGAAAGAAGTTTTCAAAGGAGATATGATGATGGGGATTCTTCTGTTGGATGTTTGGGACAACCTTCGGGGAAGTATGATTACATAGTCCAGTATGGTCCACTTAAACCTAACCCTTCTCCTGAACCATGCCAAACCCAAACACCTAAACCTTTGCCTTGTTATCGAAAAGCTCTGAAATACCTACAGAAAGAACAACCCATTCAACCTCCTCTTCTTGAAATACACATGTATCGACCTCCTTCTCCATCTTTCTCAAACGAAGACTTTCCACCATTACAAGAACAGACCAACCTTAACACAAATGTCCGACAAACACCTTTTGTTCAAACTCCCACTAGAGTTTCACCTCAAGGACAACCCTTAAGAGTCTCTGCAGGAGAAACAGTTCTTAATTGGCAAACCTTTAATGCTCTGGCTCAAAATCGTCTTCTCCAAAAGATTGAATCTAAAGTGGATCAAGTGTCAAATCAAGTCAGAAAGGTGGATGATAAGCTGACAAAATCTCAAAGAGAAATGTACTCTTTGATGTACAGTCTTAAGGCAAAAATGGAGATGAAAAACAAGGAGATCATGAGCTTGCTTGATCAAAGAGCTCAGTTGGAAGAAATAAGGAGAAAGTTCATGGAGATTCAAAGACTCAAGGATCAAATCCAAAGGATTGAAGCTAACCTACAATCTTCCAGACATCAACCCAGACCATCTTATGATCCTTTCGACATACCTTTACCTCCAAAACCTACCTCAAAATCTCCAGTTTTGATAATCCCTAGTATTGAAGATCAAGAGTTTATGGGATTAAAGACAGACCTTTTTCATAAAAAATACAAAGCTGGAAAGTTTCCTCAATACTCAGACACATCCATGCCTTCCACCAAATCAGTCGAATCAGTTAAAAAACCTGAACCTCCACCTAAACCAAAAGAACCTCCACCTACCTCTAGCATGATTAATCCTTTGGTATCCTACTTGGATAAAGCTACTTCTTCCATGCCAGTGGTAAACATGGCTTATGATTATGATTACATACCCACTCCTTTCCTGTCAAGATCTGATACGGATAGTTCTAGCCAAGATGAAGGAGTTTTGGAATCTTTGATTAGTGAGGAAGAAGAGCAAGGAGTCAAGGAAAGTTTCATGGCTGATCCACCAAATGATCCTCCATATACAGTTGATCCTCCTAAGGATATGGATACTTCAAATCCACAGGAAAGAACTAGACCTCTTTCTAGTTCTAATGGAGGCCCTTGGTTTACCTTGGATAATCTTTCCCCAGCAGATTATCGTGAAAGATTTCAAGAGTTTCGTGCATGCATAGAAACTCAAATGAAGAAACTTGGTGCGGTGATCCGTAACGTTCTAGAAGAGTTTACAGTAAGAATGATAGGCAGACTCCAAGAGTGGTTTTCTGCTTTTGATGAGTATTCTAAGTTAAGGTTGCTTCAATCGCCAGGAGCTTCAGAGTTCTTGGGCATGATTTGTGGAGAATTTGGAGGCAAAACAACAGACTTCTCTGACATCAATCGCAGAGAATATTTCAAAATGAAGTGTTGTTCTCTTCTCAAATTAGATTTAGATCTTCATTATCAGAAGATGTCAAAGAGGTTCTATCAATTGTCTGGATGGGCTAGTCCAGATTTGAAGGAGGCATTCATAACCTCTTTGCCTGAAGTTCTTACTAACTCTATGCACTAGATCATGAGAAACAAAGAACGATCCATTAATGACTACTTTTTTGGAGAAATCTACCAGTTGATGATACAAGGTCTTGAAAAATTGTGCAATGAACAGACTGTTATCACTCAAATGATGGATCGACAAAGACAACCTACACTAAAAAAAGCATATCGCAGAACAAATTTGATGATCAAATGTCCTAAAGATTCCTATAAGCTCTGCGAGTGTGCAGTTAAAAAGAATAAGCATTTCATGAAGATTCCAACTCCCTCTGATAGAAGAAGACAAAAAAAATGGCGATTCTTTCGCAGAAAATGTTTCAGAGGAAAAATGAAATCTACTCGATGCTATGTTTGTGGAAAGAAAGGGCATTTTGCCAAACATTGCCCTAATAAGAAGCAACAAGCCTCAAAGCTCATAGAACATATTCAATTATCCACAAATGTCAGTTTAGAAGATGCAGACATTGAATCTCTGTTCTCTCTAGAAGATGAGGCAACTGAGGACACAGTCTTCGCTATTCAAGATGAATCATCCAGTTCTGATGAGGAAGATCTTTATGACTGTCATTCGATGATTCCAGTACAAGGATTTTCAGCAGACTGTCCTATTTCGCTTCCAAAAGTTTCTGGTGTTGCAGATCTTTTACAAGAAGGACATCCAGTTCCTCTTGTGTATGTACAATTATATCCATAAAAGTATTCTTCTCCTATCAAAGCCGTAGCCTTCTTGGATACTGGAGCATACTTATCCATGATACATCCAAAAGTTTTACCTGAAGAATACTGGAAGCCTTATAAGCATTATTTCCAAGCAGCAAATGGAGCCATTTTTCATACAAGCCTAATAACCAAAAAGCCCATCACTATTCAGTTCTTTCCGGGCTGCCAGATCCATTGTCCTTTATTGGGCTATTCTCTACCCAATAAGGATCTCGTTATTGGCTTTGATATCTACTGGAAGTTAAAAGAGTTAAGGATTCTTCCTACTGGGCTTAAATATAAAGGCTACTTTCAGCCTTTCACAAAGACCTCAACAATGTTCAAAATAGAAGCCCATTTGGCCCATCTAGCCCATGTTCCAGTAGAGATCAAACAATTAGTTCAAAAGCTCCAGGATTATTGATGTGCAGAGGATCATAAGTCCTTCCTCCTTAAAAATCCAAATCCGTTATGGAAGAATGTTGAGTTCTATATCAGCTTGCCTTTCAAGCTGAATGAAGATGTCAATCTCACTAAGGCTACTCATCCGAGCATGACACTTGAGGACTTAACTCTTGCCTATCAAGAATGTTCAGAACTTCTGGCTCAGGGATTAATTGAGCCCACTAACTCTGCATGGGCTTGCCAGGCATTCTATGTTAACAAAAGATCTAAACAAAACAGGGGAAAGAAAAGATTGGTCATTGATTATCAACCGTTTAATCATTTTCTTAAGGATGATAAGTTTCCCCTTCCAAAGATTTCATCCTTATTCATCCACATGGCCAAAGCTAAAGTCTTTTCAAAGTTTGATCTTAAAGCAGGATTCTGGCAATTGGGTATCACTCTCAGTGATCGTGAAAAGACTGCCTTCTGTCTTCCCAATAGACATTATCAATGGACCGTAATGCCTTTCGGACTCAAGGTGGCCCCTTCTCTTTTCCAAAAGGCAATGATCAAAATCTATGAGCCACTACTTTCCAGTGTTCTTATCTACATTGATGACATTCTTTTGTTTTCGGAGAATATGACAAGTCATCAACAACTGTTACAACAGTTTTTTGAAATTACACTGGATAAAGGAATCATGCTTTCGACAAAGAAAATGCACGTGGCAAAAGATCAGATAGAATTCATGGGAATGCATTTGAAAGATGGAAAATATCATCCTGGTCCCCACATTGGATTAGAATTACTCAAATTTCTAGATGATAATCTGATACAAAAGCAGGTCCAACAATTTCTTGGAATTACCAACTACTTGAGAGAGTTTGTCCCCCATTATACAAAAGCAGCTCATCCTTTACAGCTGTATCTCAAAAAGAATGCACCTCCGTAAGGAAAAGAACAAACTGAAGCAGTAAAAAATCTGAAAAAGCAAATGCAGAATCTGCCACCATTGCAAATTCCAACCACAGGAAAAAGAATCTTGCAGACTGATGCAAGTGATCAATATTGAGGTGCAGTATTGATGGAAGAAGTAAATGGACAAAAACGCATATGTGCTTATGCCAGCGGAGCTTTCAAAAAGTCAGAGGAGCATTATCACTCTACATTCAAAGAAATCCTAGCCGTTAAAAATGGAATAAAAAAGTATGAATTTCATTTGATAGGACACAACTTTCTGGTGTTAATGGATTGCTCTTCTTTTCCTAAGATGCTTAACTTCAAAGGGAAGCAACTGCCCAATGCTTAATTATTACGATGGAAGGACTGGTTCAACAAATACTCCTTTCAAGTCCAGCATATAAAAGGAGATAAGAACTTAATTCCAGACTTACTATCCAGACCTTTCTCCCAACTTTCTCTAATAGTTAAAGAGCATTCCTTTCCCTTGATCCTCATGGCATCTAGCTCTAGTTCCTCAATAGCATTAAGCACTACAGAGCTACCTAGCTCTTCTACGGTACCAAATACGGTACTATCCCTCTCTACAATCAAAAATCATCCTGCCTCATCATCCCAGAATGATGCCACTTTTCTCATGACAGGTCTCCCTCCAGAAATACGTACTCCTACCATCTACTCAAAAATACTCTCCTTAGCCAAGGAACAACTGTTCCTATATCAGACCTTTCTACTCAGGACCTACGGTCCCATCTTCATGGATATTCTAGGTTTTCATCCTACTTATCCTTTCTTAAAGGTCTATACATTCCTGGATTTCTCAGCAGTTTTTACTACTGGTTGGCGTTGTCCTAGAGAGTTTCTTATTTTTCTTTGGTACTTCTGTTGTTTGTACAAAGTGGCCATTGAGATACGTCCTTATCATTTATGGTCATACATCCAGGAGCTTAAGGATAAACGGAGAGTCAATCCATTCCTCCTTACCTTTTTATAGTGGTTTCAGCCTCTTAGTGTTTGGGAAAGTACTTTGCAGCAAAAGACTCTTAACTGTGAGCCCAACACTGCTCTTAATAAAAGATTAGTTTACATCATTCATCGGCCCTGTTTCATGAGCTTGTCTGGCAATCAAGCACAAATTATGCCACATATTAGCCTCTATAAAGAATCTCAATATTCTTTTTGGGGAGATGCTCTTGAACACTTTGAAGTTTTCTGAACATTTCAAAAATACATGTGTGAACATAATAAGATAATCCCTAAGGAAATCTGGCCATCAGTAAACCAAGAGGCACCATGGGATTCCTTACCATCCC
>CATIWR010298278.1:0-17690 GCA_949677035.1 Omphalea diandra
GAACACATATATATACTTGCATATATGCATGTATGTATATGTATATATACATACATGCATACATACATATATATATATATATATATATATATATATATATATATATATATATATATATGTATATTTTGGAGATATATTTAAAAAGATATAGTTTGTGTTGTCTCTTAGGATTGGCTAAGTATTACCATCGATTAATTATGAGGTTTTCACTTATAGTTACTCCTTTGACTAAGTTACTTCAGAAAAAATGGAACATTTTAGTGGTCTAAAGCATGTCAGGATAGTTTTGATGAATTAAAGATAGATTGACATATGCTCTTGTATTAGCCATTTCTACCGATAATGGAGGATTTGTAGTATATAGTAATGCCTCTAATCAAGGTTTGGGATGTGTTTTAATGCAACATGGTAGGGTAATTGCATATGCATCTAGACATAAAGCCTTATGAATTATCTTACCTATTACATGACCTATAACTTGTCATTGCGTTTGCTTTGAAAATATGAAGACATTACTTGTATGGATAAACTTTTCAAATATTTACATATCACGTGAGCTTGAAGTATTTGATTAGCAAAAAATAATTAACCATCAGATAGAGACTGTGGTTAGAACTACTAAAAGATTATGATTGCACCATTAAGTATGACCTAGGAAAGACAAATGTGATTGTTGATGCTTTCGCAGGAAATCAAGAAGCAGTGTAGCTCATTTATAGGTATTTTCATTGTCTTATTTAGTTCAATTGTGAGCTGTGAATATGAAACTAAACATACAAAAGATTGGGCTATTGATTGTTATTTTTCAAGTGAGACCAATGTAGCATGATCGAATTAAAGAAGCACAATGCAAGGATCTAAAGTTACATAGAATGACTGAAATGGTAAAACATGAGAGACAACGCGATTTTGGTATTCAAAATGATGCCTTAATGTTGGGTTCTCGTATTTGTGTGCCTAATGTTGATAACTTGTAAAGTGAAATCCTAGAAGAAGCACATAATGTTTTATATGCCATGCATCAAAGAATGACAAAAATGGATAATACCCTGCAATCTCATTTTTGGTGGCCTAAAATGAAGAAAAATGTAACAACCAATGTTTCAACATGTTTGACTTATCAGCATATCAAAACAAAACATCAAGCACCAGCTAGAAATTTTGAACCATTGACGATTCCAGTACGAAAATGGGAAAGAATAACCATAGAATTTTTATATGGGTTATCGAGAACTTTGAAGAATAACAATGCTATTTGGGTGATCATTGATAGACAAACTAAGTCAGCCCACTTTTTGCCTATTTGATGGGGCAGTTCACTTAAGCACTTTGCCAAGAAATATGTAGATCAAATTGTCAGATTACTTAGGGTTCTAGTGTCCATTGTATTAGATAAAGATCCATGATTTACATATCAATTTTGGGTCAGTTTGCAACAGGCTTTAGGTACCAAGTTGTGTTTCAGTATTGCTTTTCATCTTCAGACAGATGGGCAATCAGAAACGACAATTCAGGCACTTGAAGTCATGCTTCGAGCTTATGTGATAGAGTTCAAAGGTGCATGGGATGAATATATTGCCTTGATTGAATTTGCTTATAATAATCATTACCTTAGTAGTATACATATGGCACCATATGAAGCATTATATGGAAGAAAATGTCAAAGTCCTATCTATTAGGATGAAGAAGGGACGTGTGTTTTAGAAGGGCCAGAATTAGTACAAGACACTGTGGATAAGGTGAAGGTAATCAAGAGCAAACTTAAAGCAGCATAAGATAGGCAAAAGAGCTATGCAGACCAACACAAAAGAAAAATTGAAGATGAGGTGGGAGACAAAGTGTTCCTTTGGGTTTCATCATGGAAAGGACTAATTTGATTTGGCAAGAAGGGGAAACTGAGTCCTCGATACATAGGACCATACAAGATCTTAGAAAAAATCAGTCCATTGGCTTACAAGATAGCACTAGCACTAAAGATGGCTTAGATTCAAGATGTATTCCATATGAGTATGCTACACATATAGTTAGTGATCTAGTAATAACAAGTGCAAATGATGTAAGTTAGATTAAAGAACTAGTGAAAATCATTGGTTATAAGACAATATAGCTACGAAATTGAGAAATCCCTTTGATTAAGGTGTTATGGAGAAACCACTCACAATAAGAGGCTACATGGGAAATCGAAGAGAACATTAAATGGCAATATCCCATTTGTTTACCAACATTGAATTTTTAGGACAAAATTCTTTATAGGGGGAGGAAATGTAACATCTCTATCCACATTCATTGACATTCTCACATGAAACTATTCATTGCATAAATGATTGCAATCCCATATGAACATAAGCATTAGGTGAATGATCATTTAGATATGTGAATTGGATAAGAATGACGATGACACTTGCACCATTACATTTCAGACACTTGAACTTATGTGTAATGTTTGTATAGTTGCATGGTAAATTATCTTATGTTGTGTGCATGTTATAGTATCATAAATAATGGCTTTTTATAGCTTATTTAAAAGTATAAGGGGCATATGGGGATTAGGAGATGGATGGAGATGGTGAAGGAGTGAAGAAGAGGGACTAAAAAGGGAAAAGTGAACTTCCAACCAATGGAAATGAGATACCATGATTTTATCTTGTTATAATAGGTTTACAAGTGGAATTTTTCATCCTTTAAGATCAAAATAGAGGGGTTAAATATGAGGGGTAGTAGAAGAAAGAGAGAGTTAAGGAAGAAAGAAAGAAAATAAGAATAAGAAGAAGAAGAAGGAGAGCGAGAAGAGTGAGCTGCCTAGGAAGGAATCCTAAGCTTTTATGGTTCTGGAAAAATAGGAAAGTTAATTTATCTTCTTCCCACATGAAATTAATACCTCATGACATGTTAATCATGCATGGTTAGTAAGAATTATGAAGTATTTGAGGCAGAGCTCGTGTGTGGAAGTTGAAACTCAAGAGAAACGAGAGCTAATTATGTTGGTTTTATTGTTAGAGGATACTTTTATACCCATGATTTCATAACCCTATAAGAGGAATTAGGGAAAGTACAAAATATCAAAGTTGTACATTTATGCCCCATCTAAATACATGTAAAACATTTTAGCTTAATTTGGTATGTGTGAGGAGATATGGCTCCTTCATTTGGGGCTACTTCATAACCAACTGAAATCACCTCAGTCTTTCTATTTTCTTATATTTTGATGACTTTATGTGCTTATTTAGACAAAGTGTGAAACATAAAATTTGTAGGTTTATATCCCCTTTAAATGCATGTAAATCATTTTTACTTGATTTATTATGTGGAAAGAAATATGGCTCATTAATTATGGTTGATCCTAAACTTGATGAAACCTCATCAGACTTATAATTATGTTTTCCAAGAAGTTGATGGCTATAGATTCAGATTTGATGATGTGAAAAACTTGAAAAATGTATATTTATGTCTGATATACATGCCTATTAAATATTTTTTTTTCAAATTTAACATGGTTGTTGAGATATTGCCCCTTTATTATGACTGACTATCAATATGTTTAAAATCTACTCACCCTATGATCGATCATTTATTTTGGTAACGTTATAGGCTGAATTAGACAATGAGTAAAACATGAAAAATGTTCCTTTATGTGTTTTGTAACTTCTAATAGATCATTTTTGCAATTGGATTAGTACAATTTGAGATATACCTAAGATTATAAGACCTACTCAGACTAATATGAGATTGAAACAAGGCAAAATTCAAAAATTCACCACATTTTCAATGTGTCTTTTATTGATCTGAAATTTGAATATGTTGGATCATTATGTGTCTAGCTTGTTTGAAAACTTGAAACAATCATTTGGATAAGTATATATAGATTAATTATTGCGAGAGTGTAGCAATATGCATAAATACTAGGTCCTTGCATGGATCTTGCCATAGTTGCATACCAAGCATTCATAATCATTTTAACATACTTATAACCATATATGTATCAAATTTTTGGATCTCGACACTTTGAGAAAGCCCTAGAGAGAGAATTAAACCTACCATAAAGGTTGATCACATTAAAAGTTGAGTAAAAACCATAATTAGATTCTAATGTGTATGTGTGATAATTTTATAATATGATTATGTTCTATTACATGTTTATGTGATTGAATTGTTACACTTTACATGTGCATACAAGTTAAGTGAGAATTATATGCTCTTAATGATTACTTGGCATTCCGTTGTGAATGAATACTTGCATATGGAACTAAAAAGATGTTGTGACCGATTTGTCAAACACTTGCAAATCACATGGAAAAGGGACCAATATGTACTATTGGCACATGTTATTGATCACATGATTCAATTGTTATATGTTGGCCAGCAAAAATCAAATGTCACTTAAACCACATGAATTCCTAGGAGCAGTTTTTGACTTGTAAGGTTACGCCAAAAATCAATCTATTGCATTTGCACTTGCATAGTCAATTGTTATACTTGTAATGTATCCTGATGATATTTGATTATTGGTTGTGCCATAAGAATTCAACTATTGTTTTTATTCATTGAGTCGCGACTCAACAATTTGCAATTATGTTTTCCAGATACTAAAGCATAGGATTTGGATACTTTGGTGCATAGAGTTTTACATAAAGACATATGGACCACAGGTCGTCGGCTGAATTCCAACTTTATCTCTCTTTGTGTCATGTTCATATATCTAGGTAGGAATCAGTTTGTGGTCACTAGCCTTGTACATTAGTTAACATATATGTATATTAAATATATGTTGGTTGTGTATGTTTGATGAATAAACCTTTATGCATATGTATTTTTCAACATGAATGCCATGATTTGTAATTGAAAATGGTCGTTACATTAAAACAAGGAGAATATTTAGTTATATGTACCTAAAAAATATATAGTTGGCATATATATCTTAATGGTTAAGATATATACACATTGTTTTTAGGTTTTTCAACATATACAAAACATTCACATTTTTAGAAAACATTTATAGAGAGAGAGAGAAACCTCAATGCTAACACACTACCTTTTTAGTGAGAGCTTGTTCGTGTGGATACCTACAAAATACATTCATCAATTTTGTAGCATTGGAATATGATGATCTACACTCCAAGCTTAAGATTAGGTGTTACCAGTGTAAACCCCCTTTCTACTTTCCATCAAGATCTATTAGCTTTCATTCAAATTGAAAAGGTCTTTGCTTCCCTCTTTTCAATTTAATCAAATTACATGGATTATTGATGAGATTCTATATAGAAAAGTTTTCATTTTTTCATTACAATTGTTTTACAAATCCTAACACTTCACACTCTACAAGTCTCTTCTTTTTGTAAATTATGCCTTTGAGAAATTTAACATAATAACACCTTTGAGCTAATGCTTCAAGGAATGGAATGTTGATGTGAATATTCTTGAAAATTTTAAGGAACTTAGTAAAATCCTTTTCTATTTTGCCATCCCTTTAACTTTTTAATCTTTGAGGGAATGGAATGGGAGGCACTTAACGTTGCACTTTAGATAGTTGCTTAGCTTTTTCCTCTGTTGCTCTTTGTAATTCCTTTTTAGGTTGTTTATGAGTTTGATTCTTCTTTTTCTTACTTCTTACACTCCCAACTCTATTTTCTACCTCTATTCCACCTCTCATAGTGATGGCTTTTAAATGCTTTTTAAGATTGGCCTCTGAATTATATTATAAACTCCCCACTTGCCTAGAAGAAATAACATTTGCCAATTGCATATGAATAGAAGAAGAATGATGTTTACTAGTTTGATCAACCTTGGAATCTAACCATTTCAAAGCTTCATTGTATGCATTCATCCTCTAATTAGTCTTGACAATAAATTTCTCCATCATGACCTCTAAACTTGATTTCTTTTTCTATTGTTATTGTGCTTAAAAACTTGGGGGTGCTTATGGTTTCAAGGCATTGTTCCCACTCCAAGAAAAATTTGGATGATTTATCCAACAAGGATTATAAGAATTGGAATAGGGACTATTTTCTTGTCTATTGTTAAAACTTACTTACTCAACATTCAAAAAGTTAAATGGGCCATTGACCTGAAAATCGATACTCACATGGCCATTCCTCTACAAAGATCATAAGAAGTCATTTGCTTGTTTACAATTCATGGCATTAATTTGCTAAACTAAAGTAGTTATTTGTGCTTGATTAATAGTTAGTTGATCAACCTTCATAACCCTTGCTACCTTTCTTGGCATAATCCTTTTGGTTAGCCATTGATAACTATTTATACCCATCTCCATAAGCAACCAATAGGTTGTATCTTTCATCATAGCCATAAGAGCTCTATTTGTAGTAGCATCTAAAGTACTACTCAAAAAAGGACTCAAACCATTGTAGAAAGTTATTATAATGAGCCACTTTGATAAACCACGATAAGGGCACTTCCCTAGCATTTCCTTAAATCTAACTTAAGTCTCATAGAAAGACTCTCCTTCCATTTGATCAAAGGAAAAGATGTCATTCTTAACTTAGTTGTCTTCATTGGAGGATATAACTTGTTAAAAAAGGCCCATGATAGTTGCTTCTATTTAGTGATTCAACCTATAACAAATGAATGATACCATGACTTATCTTTATATCTAAGTGAAAAGGAAAAAACCTTAGCTTGATAACATCATTTGAAACTCCATTTTACTTAAAGGTATCATAAATCTCCAAGAAAGTGGTTTTATGAATATATTGATCTTCATGTGGTAGAATTCCAAATTGATTCTTTTTCACCCTTTGAATAATGGCTGACTTGATCTCAAAGTTATTGCCATTGATAGTAGGTCTAGTAACTTCTGACTATGGTTCATTAAGCATTAGAACTTCATAATACCATATTGGCCTTTCATTTGCCGAATTGTCTGCCATTTGATTTGTTTTTATTATGTCCTTCCAATCTTTGTCTCCTTATACCCGCTCTAAGAGTTCGTTCAATTTCAGGATCAAAAGGTTCTAGATTTTACTCCTTTAGGTATAAACTCCTAGTTCTTCGAATACAAGTTTCCACTTGAATTCAAATAAAAATAAAGTAAAACTTCTAAATTAAGAATTGAATCAAAGCTTCCAACATCAAAGCATCGTCTACCCAATAATGACATAAATTTTTTTAATCCATAGATCTTATGTTTAATAGAATCCAACAAAGTGGTCCTAAACTAATTAGTGAGCAAAAATTTTCAACTATTAAATTTCTTTCAAATTATTCCTTAAACTGCAATGTAATTAACCAAAAGAGGATGGTGATCAAATTAGTATAATGCATAAAAGTATGCGTATATATCAACCCACATAGATAGGGGCAATAAGTACTAAAGTATATGATCCTATTTTTATCTAGAAATTAAAGATTAAAGATATTATCTAAACTACAAATGTAAAGAAAATAACTAAACTACAAATTGAATGGCTAAAATGATAAAAGCAATTAATGAAGAAAACCTTATGAATGAAACACCTAGGACACTTGACTTTATCAATGGAAAATTCATGAGTTCATTAATCATTCAATAATATGTTGAATTAGGTCATGCAGCTATCGATGGACTCTCTAGTTATTAAGGCTCTCTCTTGAGATGTCACTTAATATGTCACCATCCCTCATGATCCATCTCTTGATGTGAACTAGGAATGCATTACTTCATCAACTCAAGTAATCTTTTATATGATAATAATAGGTTAAGAGGGCATTTATGCTCATCAATTAACCTAAGGAGAAAATTTATAAGTATATTTTAGTTTATAATCTCTTGATCTATAAACAAAACACAAATCATACAATTGGTAAATAAGCAATCACAAACATTAGGTTTAATAATCATTCACTTGCAAAAGACCAAAATCCAAACATATTCGTTGAAATAAAAAATAAATCAATCTTTATCTATGGCTACATAAGGTACTAGATCAAAAGATATAGCTTAGCATACTAACAAATAAGCAAAATCCATAAGCAAAAACATCATCTTCATAATGGAAATAAGAAAGGAGAAGAAAAAGTGAAATCTCCCAAAGGTCTTGATAAATCTTCTTTGGATCTCCTTCCTTTGATCTAATGAAGCTTTAACCTTTTACACTTGATCTTGCTTTGAAACATGTTTCTTTTATTTTCTTCTCTCAAAAACTCCTCTTTTTGCCCGTTTTGACCTCTTTTTAGAAAACCCTCAGCGTAGGCTTTAAATAATATTCAAAAACACTTAAATATAAACTAAAAGATATGATTTAGATCACCCAAGTCGTAGCTTTTGACTAATGTCATCACCTACGACCACATCAGACCAAGGCAAGTCATAGCATATGACTTTGGGTCATAAGCATATCAAAACTCTTCCTCCTTCCTATGTCCAAATTTCCTGCTTAGTCCTTAAAGTTGTTGTGCTTGCCTAATTTTGTCCTAATTCACTCCAAACTAGCTAAAGTGCTTAGAAAACATCCAAATGTGAGGGTAACACAAATTAACTCAAATAACTTAATTTAAATATGAATTAACATCAAATTAATCCCAAAACACATCATAACTATGAACAAATTAAGCCTAGCACCTTTCTGCCAAATATCCCATCTCAGTCGTACTAGTAGCCCAACCAAGAAACTTAAAGATGTAGTATGGTTTTCACATATGAAACTATTGTTAATGTGATACCTTTGACAGGTTCATTAGGAGAGTAAACTAGCTAATCCTAATATAAGTATGACCTTCATCTGGCTAGCCTGGATAGATGAGAGTTGAAAGAAGCACTAGAGAAAATTGGGGTAGATATGAAGCACTTACCAAAGCTAGCTTACTCAAAGTCATAACCTAAATAAGTAGACAAGTTATACCTATTCCTAAGAAGATATAACATTTTTTGAGTTTACATTATTCTCAAGGAAGATAATAACTCTACAGTGAAGCATGTCACTCAATTTTTAGTGGCCTGTGGGGAAGCAATGACTAAGGATTTTGGAAGCTATGGTTGTTTGGAAACTCACTCATAAAGACTACATTTAGATATTATAGTAATCTCCCAGTTGGGTCTATTATGAATTGGAAGGTCATGGAGTAAAGATTTCACACAAAATGTTACAAGTCTCCTCTTTCTATGACTTCGGCAAACCTCATATAAGCAAAGCATCTGGTATAGGAGTTAATCAAGAAATTCATACTCAAATTCATGAAGGTTCGTACTTTATACCATAAAAAGCTACATGAAGTCGACTATGTCACCCAAGCATTGAAGAGGTTACATTTTGAGATCTAAAAGCATTTTGAAGAATACAAGTCAAGGGATCCTAATGAGTTGAGTACAAGACCAGTTGGCTTTGATAAATTGTTATGAAAGGTAAAGTAAAAGAAGGTGTCCTCTAAATGAGCTTTTACAAGGATGCATATATAATAACTCTTAATCATGACAACTCAAACTTAGATAAATAGGAAGTCAATATAGATGAGTTAGTGCATATGAAGGGATATAAGTGCTTGGCATTAGCCAAACCTAAGCCATAAAAGAAGGAGAAAGCCAAATAAAAGATTAGGCAGATTATGAAGAAGTACTCATTTGAATTGACTAAAGCATACGAGATATTATGGTATATGGTTAAGGATGGGTGACACAAGCTCTTGGATGGCCATATTATTCCCATACTAAAAGAGAAAATTGGAAAGGATTACTATAAATAATACAACATTTGGAGGCATTTTACCAAGAATTGCATTAACTTCATGAATATGGTTCAAAAGGCTATAAAGGAAGGGAGAATTGTATTTTCAAGAAAGAATAAGGCACTTATTAAGGCTGAGCCATTTCAAAAGGTAATAATGTCTTTTATTCAACTAGTTCTTTTTAAGGCTCAAGGGAAGAAGTGTATGATATAGGAGAAGCCTCCATCTCCTTTGACTACTAAGAAGAAACTAAAGGTAACAATGCTCATTTGCCTAAGTTATCACATTAAATTCAAGCAAGTGGCAATAAGTGACTCACTTAAGAAAGAGGAAGGGCATAAGTGGCAATAAAGGCATGATTCTTACAAATACCCTAATATTTCATATTCTTATGTTGTACAAAGAAATATGTAGGGCGAGTACTCAGGGATGCAAAATATCATAGGGTAGATGGGCAAGCATTTCCAAGATGGTGCAGGGTCAATCAAAAGATTAGTTGTTAAGGCCAATCAATCAGAATGGCGAAACATAGATTGATTGCGGAAGACCTTTATACTAAACTAGACAACAATAGACAAGTGGAAAGAGCATAGCCCTAAGAAAGGAATCTTTGATCACCTTGCCTTTGGGTGATCAACATGTGCTCAACTAATTAAAACCTAGAAAAGAAGGTTCCAAAGGCAAAGATAAAAATTTAGAGAGGAGCTGGATGAAGTCAATACTTGAAAGAATGTCAAATGTGAGGTAAAAGCTCATCATGACAAAGAGATTGAGGATCTTACGGGGAAATAAGAAAGGGAAAGGCTTGAACTATGTGAAAATATCTATAAGCCATAAAGTAAGCCTAAATTATATGCTGTTGAGATTCACTATAACAAGAATGGGTCAATGAAGGTTTAGGTGCCTAAGAAGCCTGAAGAAGAGTAACCTAAGGAACAATCACCTAACACTTCCAAGGATAATGTCAAAGTAAATATGGTATGCCTTTTATCCACAGACTTTTTGGCTAAGATGGGGTAGATGAACACACTTAAGGGGGATGTCAGATGATGAAGGTGAAGAGAGGACAACCACAATTACTTTGTAGTAGCCACCATTATCTCAAATAAATTATATTTGGCCATTGTATATTAAGGCTGAGTTAATACTTATTAATAGGGTATTTATGGATAATGGATCTGGTACATTTATCGTACACATTAAATTCTTAAAAAAAAGCCTCACAAAATATGAGGTAAAAAGAGTTGATATGTCGATGAGAGACTTCATAGGAAGGAAAACTTTTGTTGATAGGTATATTAAGCAAAATTTGAAGATTGAGAGATATATAACTAGGGAATGATTTTTTATGGTAGATTACATTTACAAGTTGTTGTTGTGAAGAGGCTGGATACATGCAAATTGTGCCATCACATCATCCTTGCATCAAATGATGTGGATTTAGAGGTTTATTAGAGAAATAGAAGTAATTCTTGGGAATCCAAATCCAATCACCAAAACAATTCACTTAGCTAATGTGATAATGTATTAGGGCAAGGTGAACTTTAAAAACATTATTAAAGAGGGAGGTCAGGACAAAACTATGATGAACCTTGACCAACTCATGGTCCTGATGTTGAAAGTTGAGTGATCGACCTTAGTCAGCATTGAAGGCAACTGCTTGGTAATTAAATTTAATGGTTAAATAGGCTATAATAAATGAGTGCCTTAAAATTTGAAAGGCTAATCTTAGGGAGCAATTTGTTAGCCTCAATTGAGTATATCTAGAAAGATGAGTAAGATTATCACTTGTCTCAATTGAGGGTACCATATTTGAAAATTTCAACGAATAAACTAGATGACCAACAATTTGAGACTCATGCCCATTAAAAAAGGTAAACTTAGGCACTAAAGACTTGCTTCAACCAATATTTATTAGTGTGAAGCTAAATGTTAAGTTCGAGACTAAGATGATTGCATTACTCAAGGAGTATAAGGATTGCTTCACTTGGGACTATTCAAAAATACCATGCTTGCATCAAGAATTAGAAGAACACTACTTACCCATCAAAGAGGTCTTTTTCTTATTGGACAACCTAGTAAGAGGATGTTAAAGGAAGTGGAAGAGCTTATGAGAGAATAAATAAACAAACTCTTAGCCATTGGGTTTATTAAAACAACCACTCATCCCAATTATTATGAAAAATGAAAAGTTGGGAATTTATGTGGACTTTAGAAATTTGAATTTTGCCACACCCAAGGATGAGTATCTCATGCTCATTACATACATAATGGTTTATGCAATAACATATGACATAATTTTTAGCTTTGTGGATGGGCACTTAAGGTATAATCATATAAGCAGCATCAAAGAGATGTGTGCAAAATAGCCTTTAGGTGTCTAAGGTCGATTGGTGTTTATAAATGGGTTGTTATGCCATTCAACCTAAAGATTATTGGAGCTATATATCAAAGTGCAATGAATAGTATCTTTAATGATATGATTGGGAATTCTATAAAAGTGTACATTGAATATGTGGTACTAAAGTCCCAAAGTGAAGAAGAGCACTTGACCAAACTCAAAAGGTCATTTGAGTGGATAAGAGAGTATAAGCTTAAGATGAGTACCGTGAAATCTACATTTGGAGTATCGACCGATAGTTTCTTTAATTTCTTAGTTCATCAGAGACTTATTGAAGTATATTTGAACAAAGTAAAACCTCTATCCACAAAGAAAGAGTTACAAAGATTGATTGACCAAGTCAACTTCTTGAAAAGGTTCATATCTAACACTACAGGAGGCTAAGTATTTGGGGAAGACAAAGAGTTGTTTATATGAAGGGATAAGCATCAAAAAGTGTTTGACGAGATTAAGAGATACCTAACTAAGCCATCAATAATGACTCAGTTAAGGCCTACTTTTACTTTGCTATTACATCTTTTGACCAATAAGCTTTTAATTGGTTGTATGTTAGCTTAAGAGCAAGATAGAGTATAAAAGGTCATGTACTACTTAAGCCGAGTCCTTACTCCTATGGAACAAAGATATTCAGGCTTAGAGAAATTGTGATTGATGTTGTACTTTACATGCACAAAACTAAGATAATACATGCTCTTAACAATAGCCTTAGTTGTATGCAAACAAATATCCTTAAGTACATTTTCTCTCACCCATTTTTAAAGAACAAGATAGGAATGTAAGTTATTATTTTAACACCCATTTCCATTTATTAAGCATGGAATTCATGTACAAGTATTCATATGTATAAAGGTTAACATATCATTCATATATAACCAAAAAGGAATAACAATTTACTTATTTAATGTATGTGCATATATGTTAAGTAAAATCCATTTAATATTAGTGACTATAAACTAATTTTTATCTAGGTATAAGTACATGACACAAGGAGAGAAAAAGTTAGAATTAAGTTGGTGACCTATGTTCCATGTGTCTATATGAAAAACTTTATGGTCCAAATAGCCCACACGTTATGTTTCACTGTTTGAAAAAGGAATTGCAATTTGGTGAGTCATGACTCAATGAATAAAATAATAATAAGATTTTAATGTCAAAATCAACTTATTATTATGTTGCATTACAAGTACAAGCATGACTTATGCAAGTTCAGGTGTAATAGTTGATTGATTTTGTCATGATCTAGTAAGACAAACACTGCTCTTGGAAATTCATGTGATTCAAGTGAAATTTGATTTTGTTAGCCAACATATAACATGTGATTCATTTGATCAATAACATGTGCCATAATAAGAGATATCAATCCCTTTGCCAAATGATTTTTAAGTGATTGATGAGTCGGTGATAACATCCTTTTAGTTCCATATGCAAATGTTCATTCACATTGGTATTAAAAACAAGTTATTGAGATCATAATTCAAACTTAACTTGTATTCACATGTGCAATATCATAATTCAATCATATATACACATAGTATTGTAGTTTAAAATCATATATAAACACATTGGAATTATGGCTTTTACTTACTTTTGATGTAACTAACCTTTTTGGTAGGTTTGAACCTCTTTCTTGGGCTTCCTCAATGTGTTAAGATCCTAAAATTTGATATATATATATATATATATATATATATATATATATATATATATATATATATATATATATATATATATATATTATAATAAATTTGTCAAAATGAGTTTACATGCTTGATATGCAACTATGGTTATGTTCCATGCAAGTGAGTTAAATACTCATGTTTGTTATTCTTATATGGCAGCCTAACCTTGCTGCATTTTAACCATAATAACTATTTCTTTATTTATCCAAATGACTTGGTTTATTTTCTAAATAAACTAGCCACATAATAATACATCATAGTCAAGTTTCAAGTTAATATAAGGCCTAAAAAATATGGCAAACTTTTTAATTCTTCTTTATTTCTATCTAACTGTAGTCTAATCATGTCTTACAATCTTGGCTATATCTCAAATTGTACAAATCTAGTTAAAAAAATGATTTACAATAGTTAAAAAACACATAATGGAATATGTTTACGTTTTACAGCTAGTCTAATTTATCCATAAGAGCAAAAAAATAAATAATTAATCTCTAGGTGAGTAGGTTTCATCAAGTTTAGAATTAGTCATAATGAAGAAGCAATATCCCATCATCCATATTAAAATTTCCAAAATTAGTTTATAAGAATCTATATGAGAGAAAGCTATACCACTTTCATGCTTTTAACATCACCTAATTCGCATTATATTTCCATCAATTTTTGGGTAAACATAATTAATAGATTTAGTACGTTTCCATAGGTTATGGGTTAGTCAAAATCAAGGAAAATATCTCTTCCAACATAATAAATTAAGTAATATTGTTTTATTTGCTTTTATATGGGATATAAATTTACAACTTTAATGCTTTACACTTTGTCTAAATCAGCTTATAAGGTCATCAAAATATATAAATAGGGCCAAACTAAGGAGGTTTCAACTAGTTATGTACTAGTCATAATCAAGTAGCCATAGCTCTTTAAACACACCATATTGAGCTCAATTAGTTTACATGCATTTATATGATAAATAAATATACAACTTTTGTGTTTTACACATTCCTCTTCTAGGATTATGAAATCATGTGTAAATAGTATGCACTAATAAAAAAATTTAACACTAACTCTTATATCTCTTATGCTTCTAACAACTTCCATACATGAATTCTACCTATAATTACTCCATAATTCTTACTAATCATGATTTTTTAGCAAATTTTAGGGGAGGAATTCATATGGAAAGAAGATAAAATCACTTACCTGATTTGCAAAAATTAGAAAAGTTTATGGTTTCTTCCTAGCTAGCTTACGTCTTCTTGTTTCTTTTATTCTTTTTATTCCTCTTCTTCTTCTTATTCTCTTTTCTTTCTTTCTTTCTTTTTTCTTTCTTAGCTCTTTTTTTCTTTTGTTGCCTGTCATATTTCTCCTTTTTTATATGCTCCTAAAGGAAGGGAAATTCAATTTGTATACTTATTTTAATAAAATAAAATCATCATGGCTTACTACTATTGGTTGAAAGTTCCATTTTCCTCTTTTAGTCCCTCTTCTTCATTCGTTCATTGCCTCTATCCCTCTACTAATTCTCGCATTCTCCTTATACTTTTAATAGGTTCCAAAATAACATTATTTAAGATACACAACATATGACAATTTGTCATGCAACTGTGCAAACATCACATCTATATTCAACTGCCCTAAATGCAAATAGTGCAAGCATTATAATCATGATTATCAAATGCACATATCTAAGTGATCATTTATGCAATGCATATGTTCATGTAGGATTGTGAATCATTTATGCAAAGGATATGATCATGTGAGGATGCTAATGAATGGAGTTCATCCTCTTTTATAAAGAATTTTGTCCCCTCTTATAAAGAATTTATTCCTTGAAATTAAATACCTAAAAATAAATATATATATTATCATTTCATATTCTCTTCTGTTTCCCATGTGTCCTTTTCGTGTGCATAGTTTCTCCATGATACGATAACTAAAGGGATTTTTGAATTTCATAGTTATTTTGTCTTATAACAAATGATTTTCATTAATTCTTCAATATAATTTATATCATATATAATTGTTATCGTTGGATCTTTAAGTATATATATAGGATTCGACAGATACATTATAAGCATACTCATATGAAATACACCATGAATTTGAGCCATCTTTAGTGGTAATGCCAACTTGTAAGCTAATGGACCAATTTTCTAGGATTTCATATGACCTTATGTATTAAGGACTCAAGCTTCCCTTTTTGTCAAATTGAATTATTCCTTTCCATTGTAAAACTCAAAGGAACACCCCCCTCCCCCTCCCTTTTATTCCATTTATCTTTTATGTTGGACTGTATAGAACTTTTGCCTATCTTGTGTTGCTTTAAGTTTGCTTTTGATCACTTTCAACTTGTCCATAGTGTCTTGCACTAGTTTTAGCCATTATTCATCTTAATTGATAGGACTTTGATATTTTCTTCCATATAATGCTTCATATGGTACCACTAGTATATGTTATGATTGTGACACCCCAATAATCATTTAATTTTCTCTCTAAGTCTATCCATTGTCATTTAAAAGACATGATTAAAATTTTTTTTTTTCACTATGTCTCTTGTTCACCACTTAGTAACTATTTACAACAAAACATACATGAATGAACAAACTAAAATACTAATTGATTGCATACTGGCCCAACCTCTCTTACACTGCTAGACAGCGACTTCGAAAAGTATACTGGATGCAATCTTTAGTCTCCTCTTTCTGAATAAGATTTCATACAAAAGAGTGAGATTGCATACTCTAAGTAAATGCATAATGATACTTCAATCTCAAATAACGTAACAATATTTGAACATAAATAACTCATCATCATATCCATGTATGAAATAAATAATTTTTTCTCTTAAATGCCACATAGACTATCAATGGTTATTATATAAATAATGTTGGACTAGGATGGTTAATCTTAAGTCTATAACCTCTTTTGATCTTGACAAAGTAGATTGATCATCACTAATATTTCAAATAAGTGTTGATTTTGCAAAAATAAATAAATATCTCAATAATAAATGAAAGGAATTGATAAACTCCAAAGTGACATGTAAATCGTGACCACAACTCATGTTAAGGTATGCTGAAAGTCAAGCAGGCGAAATTGCGAAGCCATTCTCGGCCGCGACCTATGGAAAAGAAGAAGCCAAAATGTGACAAACAAATTCGCGATGAAAATCACGCCCTAGTCGTGACCGTGAATTAACTCAAGAGGGAAGCAAGTCCACAACCACAGCTTGACAAGTGTCCCAAAAGACTGTTGGAAGTCAAATTTTGTGGAGGCATTTTATTGGTAGTGATCATGAATCCTGAGGAAGAAAGATGACCATTTTTGGCAAATGGATTTGCGTCCTCTGTCGCGGTCTGTGTAAGAAAACTCACGACCGCGACTTTTGAAAGTAGGTAAAAGACAATGACTATAATTTCATAGTGAACTAATAAGAAGCTGCCACGTGGACTAGTCGCTAGACACAAACAGGGTTTCCTTTGAAGAATATGGATTTCGCGACCACGAAATGCAGTAGCAACCGCGATTTCATCCTGACAAGCATTTAATGCAAAATCTGTCAAGTATGTCTCAAAGATTTGATGAGTTATGATCTGCAACGTCTCTTTGGTGAAGTTTGGCTATAAATACACCACCAAATAGCCATGAATAAGGTTGCTAAGGAATTTATTACAAGTGATTAAAGCTCTCAATCTTTGCTTCTCATTTTCTTCAATTTTCTTTATGAAATTGCAAGTGTTAGGTATGACCATTAAACACCAAGTTGTAAGGTTATAGTATTAGCTTGTAAAAACATTTCAAGAAAGGTTTAAGTGTGAGCCTAGTGAAACACTTGAGTAAGGTTGTGTGTTAGCCTAAAAACACATTGTTGTAAGGTTGTTGTGAGCTATCAAAACATAAGTTGTACAAGTTGGGTATGAGCTTGAAAACACCTTGAGATAGTGAAATACCCAATTGGT
>CATIWR010298285.1:0-12142 GCA_949677035.1 Omphalea diandra
TTTTTTAAAACAAACACCAACAAAATTTTATGGCGCCCCCCCCCCCCCCCCCCCCCCCCCCCCACTTCACCTCATGAAAGGAGTAACTAAGGAAGAGAAGGCTAGGTATGATGCTAACAAGAAGAAAGTCATCCAACTTAATAAAATTGCTTCCATCTTTCATCTTCAAACTCTCAAACTAAGAGAAATCACTCCAGTCTTAGGTGGAACAAATTCTTATTTCAAGATGAACCCAATTATAAGGGAATTCATGTGCACAATAGAGATTAGCAAGGTGGTGAATGCTAAAACAAATATGTATGGTTTCCTTTTTCATTGCTTTGGCCAATCCTACACCATCACCTTTGAGCAAATTTGCACTCTTTTCAACTTTAACATAGAGACTCCATCCCCTTTAATCTTATTAACTCCGATGATCTTGATCTTTCTAAGTTTTGGAAAATTATTTCCATTAAAAATCAATGTGACCCTAAAAAGTCACTTCTTAAAAATATCAAATCCCTCCTCTATTAGTTTCTTCACAAGATCATTACTTTTTCCATCAATGCAAGAGGTAATGGAAATGAAAAGGTCTTCCAAAAGGATCTTGCATTTCTTTATTGCCTAGTTGTAAAAAAGCCCATCCAAAGTAGCCCTTACCTTGTGGACTAATTGGCCTACATGACTACCTCAAAAAGATGCAAATTTCTCCTCCCCTCTCATGTCATTGCCATTTATAGATTCATATGGCCATTAACCCTTGAAAATGAATCCTTACTCACCCCAACCTATCTTCCCAGCTCTAATTTCCTTGACTTAAATTACCTAATTAATTATAAAGTAATAAAAGCAAACACATATGAATATTTACTAGAAGAATAAGCAGTTAGGCTTCAACAAGCCTTTTAAGCCCAAAAGAGAATGAGACTCACCATTAAAGAGAGCCAACCATAAGAGAAACCAACCGAACCAAAGGTTCCTCCTTCATCCTCTTCTTTTAAACCTTCTTCCTTAACCAAAGCCTCTAGACTTCTTAAGAGACTCAACTTTCTTCACCTACTCCATGGTGATATTATTGAGATTTAAGAATAACTTTGCCTTCCCAATCCATGCAACCTCTAAGATTTTTAATTCTCTAAGGATAAGGAAGAGGAAGAAGAAGAAGAAGAAGCATTCACTCAAGCCACCACTTATCAAGGACTTGAAGAAGTATTCGGTGATAGTGAAGACGATGAAGATAAAGATGATGGAGATTATGAAATCTCTTCTACTTTCTAGTTTCCTTTCTATCTTTTTGTTTTTCATCTTTACTTTCATCCATATTTGTGTTTTCTTTTTTACCCTTTAAGTTTTTTAGGCCCTTATAATGCGATCACACATTTCTACCATATGTCTAATTTCTTTTTCTTTAAGATCATCAATGTAATGTCATTATATCAATAAAATAAATGTTTGATTTCTATTCATAATTGTTTTATTTATGCCTTAAAATGTGATGAATGTTATCCATATTTTGTTTCCTTCTACTTCTTTTCCCTTTCTTTTTTATCTTAATAAAGGGGCAGAGAATAATATTATACAAAAGGTGTGGGAAAAATGCTTAAAACTCTAAGTTATTTAGTTGAACAATTTAGCATTCTAAAGGGGAGTATGGTTGAGGGGGAGTAACTCACAATATGTTAACATTTGTTAAAGTGCTTATAGTATCAACATAAATAAATTTCAACCATTAACTTCCAAACACTTAAAAACTACAACGATATGCAATTTAATGTGCTTATACTTTTCATAATTCAATCTAGATTGTCAAAATCAAAAAGAGGGGAGATAGTTAGACTAGGTTGGCCAAACCTAAGTCAAAGCTCTTTTTTATCTTAACAATATAAATTGAAAGGTTATAACATCAATTCTAAGTGTTTTAAGTTAGAATCCTAATGAAAGTTGAATGGAGTTGAATAAAAGTAAAATGCTTCATGTATCAAAATCTATCTCTAAAGTATTGACCTATACTTAAAGGTCATGACCACTGTAAGCATCAGATTTTAGGCCTCAAGATGTATGCTCGATGATGAAAATCACTATAATTTTTCCTCATAATGTAAAGGGAATTGCTGGAAGGAATGAAATAAGGCCTTAAAAAAACTTTGAAAAAGCCCTAAGACCAAGCCCATGACCATACCCAAGACCAATCCAAGGCTTCCAACTCTATTTACTAGGACTAAATAGGGATGCACAACCCAGTAAATAAGGATGTACAACCAAGGTTAAACCATAAACCCTATAACATTATAGAATTAGTCATTCTTCATAAACCCCAAGTCTATATAGCCTTGAAGAAAGGATGTACAACCATCCCTTGGTTATACAACCCTCTTAAAAACCCTAGTTCTAGAACTTTCATGGTTTTTTTTGTGATTACACGTGAACAAGATAAAACCAAAACCATTCTAGGCTTTGGTGCACTTCTCTTCTTCCATAAATACCTTATTATTTGAAAGGGAAAAGAAAAAGCTTAGGAACCCTAAGAAAACTCTACCAAATTTTCACCATAACCACCACATAGAGTAGAAACACCAAAACCCTAACTCATTTCAACCATTCCCAAGGTAGAATAAGGCCTTATCTTTGCATTCCTTAAGCATTAGTAAAAAAAGAATGTTTAAGAGCATCCAAAGGATTCCTCTTTCCCTCCTTGTTTTTCCCTTTCTTTTATTATTTTTTTATTTTAAAAACTTGATAAATAGAGGTTGTACAAACTTGAAGTAGTCTATTTAAGCCTTTTCCTAAGTTGTACAACCCTTCTCAGTCTAAGATATAACTTGCAAAACTTTTCTTTCTCACCAAGATTTCACCTTTTCAAAGCTATTTTTTGAGATGTTCAAAGGTTACATTAGTATAATAAGAGGAAGCCAAAGGGCCTAGGATCCATATTCACTTAAGAAATGGAATTTTAATGAGTTTTAAATAGTTTTTATGGTTCATTATGGGCTAATGTGTTATGTTCTCCCATTTTAAGGTTAATGTGATTGTCAAGGTTTTGTTTTGATGCTTTTTAAGTAATAACTAAATGAAGAACTTACTGTCCCTAGGACCTTGAGATCTCTGTTATAGTTATGCTTATTCCTAGGTATGTTACTAAGCAATTTTTGGCCTTATGATTTCCCTTTTACCAGCTTGCATTCTATACTTCTTAGTGTTTAGTACTCTTTATGGATTCCTAGCTCCTTTTAGCAATAAGAGTGAGGATTCATCAACCTTATGACCTCTTTTATGATTATTTTTGCCTTAGGCCATTGAAAATCCTTCAAGTGCTTTACATTACATGTTTATAATTATTTGCCTTCTATTATACATGCATTTGTGTTATGGTACTATATTGTTTTTCATATGAAGTTGAAGTGTTTATAATTATGGACTTAGAAACATGCATTAGGTACCTCGACATGGGAGATATGGTAATGCAAGTTTTTCCCATTTGATTTTATTTTAATTTGCTTGATTTTATAACTAGTTATTGACTTGAAAATTTTTTTTGGGTGTAGGTGCTTATTTAAACTAAACCATGAATCTTGGTCTTCATAATCATCTTTTGATGGTTATATGTGATGTATGGAGATGCATGTTATACCCTTTTCCATGATGCATGACCTCACTCCATTATATATAATATGTTTGATATATGTTGTATGGGTATGCATGCTTACCCTATGCCATGCAGCAAACCCATTCCCCTTTTAAGATGGATGCATGGATATTGATATGTATGCTTCTCCTCTTACCATAATGCATGATCCCCCCCCCCCTCCCCCTTAGTGTTAATGACTTAATATGATTGGTTTGATCACGCTAGAGGCACATTTAGGGGTGATTAATCAGACTAATTAATAATTTGGTTAAGAAATGGCAAAAGTGAATCAAAAATGCTTGAAGGTTGGATCACAATATTTGGGTGACTTGGGGGTGCCTAACCTCTTTCCTAAGTCATACCTAATTTTCAAACCCAATCTTTGATGAGGTGAAGATGAAATATGCTTGTTAATTGATTTAGTTTTGGTTTCAGTTTTCACCTTGCTCGAATTCTTGTCCCGACTAAAGTTAGGTGGCAAATCTACAGTCCCTAGGGTTGGTACTAATGTATTTGTCCCACCTTAGTCCCTAAATGTCTGCTATTTTAGAGAATGGGCTTTGAACTTGTATAAGGCCTAGAGGATCCCACATTGATATTGACACATGTCATGTTTTGTGGTTTCTACTAATGTAAAATCCCTTATCCTCTTGATCCCCCATTGGTAGATAAAAGGATAAAGTCACAAGCAAGATTCAACTCGTTCTAGCACAACCACTCACCAGCTCTAGGTGCTCGTAATGGCAACTCCATTGGAGACATTGAAATTGACTTCATAATTAATCTCAAGTTCACTTTGCCATTTTTAAACCTTGTTATTTGTTGGTTCAATTGGATTCATGTAGCCTTCACACTTCACCACATGAATTAGGTCTGCATTTAGATAAACTGATGGGTTCTCCAAACGTAAGAATTAAGCTCCATTCAAGCTTAAGAGATGATGAGGAGGGCCTATCACTCATACGCCTATTATCCCTCAAACTTATGGGAGCCATCAACCTCAATAACCATTTCAAACAATAGGCGCAAGTAGGAGCCAGTATCACCTTAGAGTAGGACAACCTTTTATTTGCATTTCCCTGCTTAAGGGAAAGGTTGAGGTTCTTCAAAGAACACAATTAGGCATCCCTATTGTAAACACATTGTTATCCCACTCCTCTTGATATATACACCTCTCATATAAATAGTTATGTATCCTCCCACCCTGCTATGCAAAGAATGATTATGTACATCCCTATTTTTCTTTATATATATTCCTTTCTAAGTAATGTAAAAGAGATTCTTTCTTATAATGGTGTAGTCTTTTAGAGTATGTTCTTTGGAGACTTTGACTTTTCTTGGTCTAAGGAAACCTTACACATTTTATACACCTTGTTCGTAGAAGAATGAGATCCCTCTTAGGATAGAGCCTCTAGACCTCGTGTGTGGGAGGAATAAGGTTGGAAGGATCTTTTGCAAATGATGTGTGTATATCATGCATACATGCATCAATTACTTGTACATCCATTATGCTAATAACCCTTGTCTTGTAGCTTTCATAGCTCTATCCAAACCCTCATGGAAAAAATGGGTAACCAATTTGTTTAGAAGAGTAAGACACTAAAATTAATCAACTCATAGAGCCATCCATGCCACAAAAAATACTATAGAAGATTTAATCACAAAATGAAAGAGAAGATTGTCGAGGAGGTAAACTTGCATGTTAATGAAATTTTAAAGAAAGAAGATGCCTTAATAGCAAAAAATGATAAGGGGAAAGTGCCTATGGAAGCAACCTAGCTTGTGGTGATCGATGATGACCTTTTTGGGATGAAAAAGTATCATGAAAGCAAGCTTACCAGAGAAATTGGAAGCACTACTGCTATTTTGGACAAACCCATGGAGAGTGAGAAGGAAAGCAATTGATTTGATGACTATGCGAACCAATTAGAGAAAATACAGAATGTTTTGGATGCTAAAGGCTTAAAGAGAGGAATAAATATTCAAGAATTGCTAGCTCGCACTGACAAGCTTTCAACTAATTCTTACATGCCTAAGCTCCTGAAGTTCACCAAAACTCAAAATGCAAAGAACCCGTCTATTCATATATGCTAGTTATAAAGGCTTCTGAAATGCCCATGAATACCATGTTGGAGCTTTTTGAGTTGTCATTCGAAGGGTTTGCCAAGAATTGGTATTTTAATCAACCAAAGACTATTTGAGAGGATTGAAAAGAGTTAAAAGAAGCTTTTAAGAAGCATTATGCCTATAATTTAGACTTAGAGGTTACTCTGTAGGATCTGAAGACTTTAAACCAAAAAAACTTATGAAAGTTTCAATGACTACATCAGAATATGGTAAAAAATGCTTTTGAAGCCACTATTGTACCAACCGAGAAAGAACTGGTTCAAATAATTATCAGAGGGGTGTTATCTAGTATTGGGACCAAAATTAGGGGCATGTTGGTAAGGAATTTTGAGGACCTTAGAGAGGCTAGTTTGCAAGTAGAGGAATTGGAGTCTGAGTCAAATAGGCAATATGAGGGAAGGAGAAGTGCCCCATCATAGCATCAGGCTGAAGGAGGAAAGATAGCTGGGATGAATGCAGTCAAGGCACAAAGATAGTTAACAGATATGGAAATGCCACTCTCCAAGGTGTTTAAGAGATTATAGAACAATGGAGAATTGAAGCCTTTAGCACTAAGGCCATCTCCAAACACACTGCTTAGGCAATATGATGCCAATGCTTATTATGTTTTCCATTAAGAAGTGGAACACATCATCAATGATTTTAAGGTTGAGGCATGAGATTAAGGAAATCATTGATAATAAGATGATCATACCTCCAAACCCAAAGAGGACAAGCATAAGAGGAAATCCCTTCCTGAACTATCATAATGTCCTTCATCCTAATCAAGAGGCATTTATGATAAATTTAGGTGCCTAAAAAAATTGTTATGGCTAGCTTTGAAGAAGCACCAAAGGATTTTACTATTGTGGTTTACACCACCATCCCATGGGAAAGTTCAAATGAGGAAACAGAGGAAGCAAAAATGAAAAGGATGATTAGGGTATGGGAGGAGGACAATGAATGGAAGGGGGAGAAAGTGAACCATGTAATTCGAAGTGGGAAATATTACTCAGACAGAAAGGCCCCTAAGGATCTAAGGGTTGAGAAGAAGATGAATGAACTTAGTATGAAATAAAAGAAGGATGACAACCCTATCATGAAACAGTTGAAGAAGATGTTTGCCCATATCAGTGTGTGGGAAGTCAAGCCTAATCATTTCTAGTGAAGACACTTCGAAAGATGTTATTGCTTTAGTCACCCATAAAGTTATTACTTTAGTCACCTATAAAGTAAATATCACCTTTTAAGATGAAAATCTACCATTAGTAGGAAGGGATCATAATTTGGCTTTATTCTTTAGGGTTGAGGTGAAAGAAAAGCACACTCCATGTGTGATGGTAATGATGGATCTAAAATAAACATCTACCTTCTAAAGTTATTACACAAGTTTGGATTGTCAGAGAAAGACTTAAAGGCATTAGACAACAACATTCAGGCCTATAATGATAGTAAGAGATCAGCTTTTCGTATGTTTAAGACTATGGTGGCGATTGGAGTTATAGAGGCGATGTTAGAATTTATGGTTTTGGACATTCCTATCACTTTCTCATTTTTATAGGGAAGACCATGGTAATATCCATTGAGAGGTGTGCCTTCTATTATGCATTAGAAAGTTAAGATTCCTATGAAGGTAAGATAGTGACTATTTGTGTAGTGGTTAGAGAAATTATGTCAACATTGAGTGTGGTTATTTCATATCTTAGAGGGTTTCAGGTTGTCAGAGCCACTGACAAATAGGTTGATGATAAGATGAAGAAAATTATGAAAAACATGAACTTTATGTAGGGTTAGGGGTTAGGGAAGAATTCAACTAGTGTGTCAAATTTTCCTAAAATTCCTACTTAGACTATTCGCAAAGGACTTAGGTACCTTAGTAAGGGGGCAAAATTGAAAGTAAGAGATCTTCATGGACCACTATCTGATTTCTTTATGAAGGAAAGGGAAGTCACTGGAAAGGTCGGAGAATGAGAAGCCATCAAATGAGCCTAAGAAGGCCTTTTTCTAAATAGAAGTGGGTGAATTTGGTTATCAAAATTATCAAGATTCATCAAAAGAGGAGGATGAGAAGAAGAAAAGAAATAAGAGGACGGCCAAGAGTCAGGTCAATTTGTGGTTTTGTATGGTCCTAAATCTACATAGCCATGGGATGATAAGAAAAAGATCATTAATAAGTGATTAATACTTAATGGATCAAAATTTTTAGGCCACTGGGGAGGATCATGCAAAGAAGGGATCTAATTTGATGAAGTAAAATGCACCCTTTATGGACTAATATCGAGTCGTGAATGTTCACTAAGGCTACTTATACAGGGATAAAATTTAAGGGTATGAAGAGCATGATTGTAAACTACATCGAGGAAGTAGGTGATGGTGAAATCCAAGGTCATGTGACAAAAATTAAGCCAACCACGGCAAATGGTGCAACACTTTGGAAGAATTTTTTAAAGATTAAATTGGGAGATGATCAAATAATAGAGTTTTGAGGGAGTTGTCAATGTTGTTACTAGTACAAAAGAAGAGAAAATGTAGGTTATGACCGATCTTAAGGTTTTGACTGATGAAGGGAAGGATAAGGAAAAAGAGAGGGCTCAGGCAAATGAAACCCCTACTAACCAACCAAATGAAGCAGATTTTCTTAATACTATTAATGTCCTTATTTCTAGTATCTTTGAAGACTATGGTGTATTCCTTTCTAAGTTTAAGACAATGAATGATGAATGTGCTTACTTATGTATTGTGTTTTCTAATGGTAACATGCATAAAATGTATAATTTCATTAGCATAATTAACATTAATTTTATGCATACCATTATATTTAATCTTGGCACATAGGAAAATCTAAAAATGTTGCTCATTCAAAGTGATGTCACACCATGGGACAAAAGGAAATTTGAACAGTTGCATAGGAAGTACTCGAGGGTCGCTACCTAAATGTACAAGGACATGTCGAGAGTTAATTGGTGAATCATAAAACAAATAATTTCAACTTACTCGTATATGAAACTAATAAAGCAAAAACTCAAGAGGATGAGACCTGAGTGGGCCTAGTTTGTTAAGGAATAAGTGGCAAAGCAATTAAATGCCAAATTTCTAGAGATAGTGGATTATCCTGAATGGTTAGCTAATATAGTCCTGGTTCTAAAGAAAGATGAAAGGGTAAGGATCTGTGTGGACTACAAGGCTTTGAAAAAGGTTTGCCCAAAAGATGACTTTCCTTTGCCTCACATCAATATATTGGTCACTATGTATGTCATGTATTCCTTCATGGATGGATTCTCTAGATATAATCACATCTTTATGGCTATTATAGATAAGATAAAGATAACCTTTATCATAGAATAAGGGACATAATACTATAAAGTGATATCATTTGGGTTGAAAAATGCGGGAGCAACCTACCAACATATGGCAATAGTTTTATTTCACAACTTAATTCATAAATAGCTAAAAGTGTATATGGATGACATGATGGTAAATTCAAAGAAAAAAGAAAGGCATTTTAAGGCCCTAGAAAAGTTCTTAAAAAGGTTGATGAGTATAACTTGATGTTAAATCCTAAGAAGTGTGTGTTCAGAGTCACCTTTAGAAAGTTACTAAGACATATGGTAAGTGAGAAAGACATTGAAGTGGATCCAAACAAGGTGAAGGCTATTCAAGATATGTCCACTTTAAAGATATAAAAAGAGGTTTAAGATTTTTGAGGTTGTTTGCAATATATCAACAGGTTCATAGCTAGGCTTACTCTTATTTACAAACCAATATTCAAGTTGTTGAGAAAGGACCAGTCGGTGAAGTGGAATAAATAGTGTCAAAAAGCCTTTAAGAGGATACAAGAGCTTTTGACTAACCCACTAGTACTAAAACCCCTAAAACTAAACTCAAAAAGTTGTTAATCTTGTATTTAATAGTGGAGCAAAATTTTAAGGGTGCGATGTTAGCCTAAAAGGATGAAATAAAGAATGAACATGTAGTATACTATCTCAGTAAGATGTTGCCTTATTATAAGGAGAAGTATAACCAAGTGGAGAAGACCCATTTAGTATTGGTATGGGCCATGAAGAAATTAAGGCATTATTTCTAGTCATACTTCATAGAGGTGATCTCGAAACATGACCCAGTCAAATACCTATACGAGGCTCCTTCTCTGACAGGAAAATTAATAAAGTGTCTAGTACTATTGATCAATTTCCATATTAAGTATGTGACAATGAAGGTGATTCAAGGTTTGGTAATCACAGAATATTCGGCACAACAACCTCTCGAAGGAGTCTCAGAACTTCCTCAATTTCCTAATGAAGGATTGGGTCATAAGCTGGAGAATATACTTTGATGGAGCGATAAATAGGAAATGAGTAAAGGTAGGTGTCATTTTGATATCACCAAAAGAATAACTTTTCCCTTTAGCCAAAAAGATTGACTTCAGGGTAACTAATAACATGATATAGTATGAAGATTGTGTATTCATACTAGACATTTTAATGCAAATGAGGATTAAAACTACTGAAGTATTTGGGGATTGAATGTTGGTTATCTTTCAAGTAACATAAGACTGAGAATTAAAAGAAGAGTGGTTAAGTCTATAGCTGGAATATTTGAAGAGAATGGTATAGAATTTTCAAAGGATCATATTCTACCATCTACTATAAAAGGAGAACACGATGGTTGATGCTCTAGCAACCTTGGTGTCTATATGGGATGGATCGAAGATAATGCCATTCAAGCCACTTACATACTCAAATCCATGATGCCCTACCATATCAATACGAGTGTAGTACAAGTCTCAATAGAGAATCACCCTTGGTATCATGATGTGCAAAGGTATCTAAAAAATGGTGACTACCTTGAAGGAGCTAAAAAAAGAGATAAGGAGGTGATTCAAAGGTTGGCATCACAGTTTATAATCCACAATAGTGTAATATATAAGAGAATGCCATATGGGATCCACTTGATATGTCTAACAGAAAAAGAAGTAGATAGGGTCATGAATGAAGTGCATGCAAGGATTTATCGCCCTTATATGAATGGGAAGACATTTGCAAGAAAAATCTTAAGAATGGGTTACTACTGAACCCTTATGGAGTAGGATTATATTTGAATGATTCGAGGTTGTCATAGATGTCAGGTTCGTGGTAGCCTTAGTCATTTGCCATAGATCAAATTACAAAATCTGACTTCACCTTAGTCATTTGCATCTTGAGGTATCAATGTGATTGGGAAAATCAAGCCAGCTTCTACAAAGGGGCATAAGTATATCATGGTGGTAGAAGCTTGGGCTAAAGCAAATGGCAAAATTTATCTAGAAGAATCTCATCTATCAATACGGCGTACCACATCACATTGTTACGGATAATGACATCCATTTTTTGGCCAAAGTTAGTGTAATGATCGTGTTGACATCCATTTGTAAATCAGCTTTGGTACCATAAATTGTAACGTCACAACATGGCTACAGCTAGTACCTATCAGAGTACTCAACATCTGGGATTTGCTCGTCAGGCCCGTGATGTCATACACACTGAGATTTGCACGTCTGCCCCGCATGTGCTTGAATCCTCTGATACCACCAACTATAACTATCGTCTTCAGTTTCAAATCATGGCATTTCATGTTCATAAATGCATACACATTAAGGTTTATTCATCATAAATACATAATCTCATATGTATTTAATGTACACATGTGTTAACTAATGTTAGGACCAGTGACCATAACCAGTTCCTATCAAATGCATGTACATAACACAAGGAGAGAGAGTTGGAATTCAGCCGACGACATGTGTTCCATGTGTCTTTATGCAAAACTTTATGCACTAAAATGTCCAAACTCTATGCTTCAGTATCTGAAAAATAATTACGATTTGGTGAGTCGCGACTCAGTGAATAAAAACAATAATCAAATTCTTATGGCATAATCTATAATCAAATATCATCAAGATACATTGCAAGTATAACAATTGACTATGCAAGTGCAAATGAAATAGCTTTGTTTTTGTCGTGACCGAGCAAGGCAAACATTGCTCCCAGGATATTCATGTGATTCATGTAACATATGATTTAGGACCTATTGGTTCATCTTCCTATAATTCATTTGACACATGATTTGGGACCTATTGGTCCATCTTCCTGTAATTCATTTGACATATGATTTGGGACCTATTACTCCATCTTCCTATAATTTGCAAGTGTTTGACAAGTTGGTCACAACACCCCTTTTAGTTCCATATGCAAGTGCTTATTTACAAATGATATGCCAAGTAATCGTTAAGAGCATTTGATTCTCACTTGGCTTGTATTCCCATGTAATATGTAACAATTCAATCATATATACATGTAATAGAACATAATCATATTATTCCCATGTAACATGTAACAATTCAATCATATATACATGTAATAGAACACAATCATATCATACAATTATCACATACAC